>JAUJPP010000011.1:2601751-2642439 GCA_030562195.1 Nipponacmea schrenckii
CGAAATTTCTTGAATTAAGGGCTAAATAGGGGGATTATGCTCCTTTCTATACAGATGGGTCCAAGGATGGTGATAAGGTGGCAGCTGCAACAGTGACACCATCCGAAGTCCTGTCTGTATCTCTTCCACCAGCAGCCTCTATTTTTACTGCAGAACTCGTTGCCATTTTACAGGCACTCGAGTTCTTTCAGTCCTCATTATCCTTAAAAAAATGTATCATCTATTCTGATTCTCTGTCTGCATTACAAGCTATTCATAACATCCAGCTAGTGCACCCAATAATCGGAGATATTTACAAGCTCTTTGGGCCAAAAAAGGACATTGTCCTTTGTTGGCTTCCCAGTCACATGGACATACGGGGAAATGACAAGGCAGATGCGGCGGCTAAGGCTGCTTTGTCACTGCCTGTCTCCCCCTTGTCCTTGCCTTACACCGACTTTAAGTCGGTGATAAGGACTTTTATTTTGAAACGATGGCAGCAAAAATAGGATGCTGCAGATACAAACAAACTTCATGCCATCAAACCTCTTTTGGGGGACTGGCCATCCTCTTATTGTGCCAACAGGAGAAATGAAGTTGTTTTGTGTCGCTCTCGTCTTGGACATACTCACCTTACCAACTGTTACCTGCTCAAGCGAGAGCCTCAACCAGTCTGTGAGCATTGCCAGGTTCGCCTGACAGTGAAACACATTCTGATTGAGTGCACGCATCTCAAACCTATAAGATCTCAGCACTACCGTGCTAGATCCTTGTTCCATCTGTTTGCGCAACCTTCTCTTTATGAGAAGGTTGTCGCGTTTTTAAAACAGACTAATCTGTATTATAAATTTTAAAATATATTTGTGTTATAGTTTTGTTTTTTGCTATTTTGTTTTTAGCCCATATTGGGTTACAACCATTCTGTGATATAGTTTTTAGCATTGTTTTGTTGCCCTTTTTGGGGTTTCTGTGATAATTTTTATTTTAATGTATTGATTTTCTAGTTTTAATTTTTGTTTTTATTTTAAATCGTATTCAAGTGCTATATAGCCCGTTTTGGTGCTGATGCACTTTAATACATTTCATTTCATTTCATTTCATTCAATTCATCCTCAAACTTTTCCTCTGATGCTTTCCAGAGAGTGCGTCTCCGGGAAGAGTTAAATTTTACATCTAAAAATGAGGAATATTACAACGAAAAATTTACTATATCTGAACTAAAGTATTCTTTAAAACAGGCCCATGATACAGCTACTGGGCCTGACGATATCCATTATCAGATCCTCAAACATCTTCCTTACCCTACATTAAAAAAACTTTTACTTATATTTAACCAGATTTAAGATGATGGTGGAGGATTGCTACTAATCTAATCTAATCTTTATTTAGCATATAAGGCCTGTGGCCCAAAGTGCATGATATACATAAATGGTTATGATAACTAAATACATACAGATTAAATGCAGCAAAAACCATTTTCACATAACGGGTTTCTATAACTTAATAAAAAGTATCATCAAAATGCTGGCGTATTAACATACGATTCTCTTATTTGGAATGCCTTATAAAAAAAATTCACCAATTTGGGGTAGCCATTTACTATATGTTAGTTTTTGCTTAAAAGTCGAAATAGCATACAGACAGTGCTTAACATTGCATTTTGATCTCAATTCATGGTATAATCTACATGTAAACAAAAAATGTTCTTCATCTTCTATACAGTTTAAACCATATATGTTTAGGCAAAATGGACAGATTCTATATTCCCTGGGGATGTTAGTTTCTCCCCCCTTTTCTATTTGCAACATATGACTTCTTAAACGAAATCTACTAAAGGCTATCCTATGCTGTTTATTGGTGATTGCATCCAGATACAGTTCTGGTTCCAGAATTGATTTTATCTCACAATAAAACATAAGTTTGGATGAACAATTTATCTCACTATGCCATTCTTGTGAAGCACAATCTTTCACACGTTGGACAAATAATTGCAAGAAATAAATACCATTCCCAACATGCTGGTTGTTCCATACAAAATGAAAACCGTAAGTGTATAACAAATTTCCGATTTTTGTTGCCCAGTTTTCGAATAACATCGTTTCGGATATCTATCTATGGAAGGGAATAGCTGCCATAATTAGATGCAATGAAGAAGTGTCTAATTCCATTGTAATTAGTCAAATGACATGTGTAATAAAACAAAATCCCTTAATATCAAAAGACATATGACTGCTTTTGTTAAAGTAAACTTTTTTAAAACAAAAGTTGTATGTTTAACGGCAAGATCAGTCTTGTTTTTGTAGAATATAATATTACTAAAAAATTTTTACATTAGATGTATGTCACAAACCCCCCTTCATAACACACTGGTTATATGTCGCGTGCAGTTTCTCTTTTATCATTTCACTTTTGTCATATCTATTTTGTCGTATCTTTTACGCCATCTTTCCTGCCATATTTGAAATAAACATTCAGAGACCTAAACCAATCCGAAAGACAGTAAGTTTTCGTAAATTCAAATCTCTTAATGTTGATCAATTCAGTACAGAAATTGTGAACTCAAATTTCAATGAAATACTTTCTCATTTACATCTTCAAGAAGGAGTATCACAATACGACTCAAAACTTACACAAATTTTAGATTCTGTTTTACCAATAAAAACCAGGACTATAACACTTCGTCCCAACACTCAATGGTTTAACGACAACATTCTTGAAGCTAAACGGGAACGCAACAAGGCTGAGCACCGCTGGAGAAAATCCCAACTTCACGTTGACAAAGAAATTTATAAAACACTTAAAAACAAAGTTACTAGATTGATCGATGAAGCTTAAGTTGATTTCTATTCGAACAAGATAGAAAATGGTGACAATAGACAAAAGGATTTGTACAAAGTTGTGAACATTCTGTTGAACTATAACTCTGATAAAACTATTCTTCCGGATAGTGAATGTGATGATGAAAGACTTGCCAATTTATTTTCAGATTTCTTTAAGTCCAAAATTCAGAAAATAAGAATAGATATAAACTATTGATTTTAATACATTTCAGTTTGATTTTAACAAGAATAGTGCCTCTTTAAATAGTTTTGATCAAGTTAATGAGATTACTATCAAGAAGTTAATTATGTCATCAGCTCCAAAGTCATGTTCATTAGACCCTATTCCCACTCCCCTCCTGAAGGATTGCATTGATGATTTAATCCCTGTTATTACCAGTATTATAAATTCCTGCATAGTTACCTCAACTGTTCCTGATATTTTCAAATTAGCTTTTGTAACCCCTCTAATAAAGAGAAGTCCTCACTTGATCAAAACATTTTTAAAAATTACAGACCGGTTTCAAATCTTAGTTTTATATCAAAAATACTTGAGAAATGTATAGCCAGTCAATTAACAAATTTTATCACTGAAAACCTCCTGTTTGAACCATTTCAAAGTGCTTATAGAAAATTCCACAGTACCGTGACTGCTCTTACCCGTGTTTTTAATGATATTTTAATTGATATTGATAGCAAAAAGTCTGTTCTTTTAATTTTACTTGATTTAAGTGCTGCCTTTGATACGGTAGATATTCCTATTTTATTAAAACGACTGTGCAATAGATTTGGTATTTCTGGCAATGCTTTAAGTTTGTTAGAAAGCTATCTTGTAGGTAGAAAACAATGTGTTCTTGTTAATGGCAAAACTTCAACAGATTCAATTTTATCTTTTGGTGTACCTCAAGGCTCAGTTTTAGGTCCAATTTTATTTA
This sequence comes from Nipponacmea schrenckii, assembly GCA_030562195.1. NCBI lineage: Eukaryota > Metazoa > Mollusca > Gastropoda > Lottiidae > Nipponacmea > Nipponacmea schrenckii. The sequence goes on from JAUJPP010000011.1 coordinate 2,605,485, forward strand.
CCTTGTATACTTCTCATCTTGGCGACATAGTCAAAAAATATGATCTTAACTTTCATTTATATGCTGACGATACTCAATTATATATTTCTTTCTGTCCTAATCACCCCACTTCACATCAACTGAGTAAATCACAACTAGAAAGTTGTATAACTGAAATCAGATTATGGATGTCAAAAATTTTTCTAAAATTAAACGATGATAAAACTGAATATATGATTTTAGGCTCAAAACATCAACTTAATAAACATGCACAATATATAAATATTCCACTTGTAATTGGTGATTGTAGTATAGACTCTTCTCTCTCAGCTCGTAATATTGGTGTGATTATGGATAGTGCTATGAGTATGGAAGCTCAGATAAATAATATATGTAAATTATGTTTTTTAAATATCAGTAATATTGGTAAAATTCGCAATTTTTAACTGTAGATGCCACAAAATCACTTGTTAATTCTTTCATCACTTCCAGATTAGATAATTTTAATTCTTTATTAGTTGGTTTACCATCAAAACTTATAGATAAATTACAGAGGGTTCAAAACACTGCCGCACGATTGGTGACTCGTTCTAAGAAAACAGATCATATTACACCTATTTTATTGGATTTACATTGGTTACCTGTTAAATATCGAATAGATTTTAAAATTTTACTTCTTACTTTTAAATGCTTGCACAATTTAGCTCCTGGATACCTCTGTGATGTATAAGAAATGAATTCACCTGGTCGCACACTACGCTCAGGTGATAAATTACTTTTAAAGCCAGTTAGTTATAATTTAATATCTTATGGACAACGTTCTTTTAGTTTTCAAGCCCCATATTTATGGAATAAATTACCGTTTAATATAAGATCTTGTACTTCACTATTTTCTTTTAAGAAACAAATAAAAACATATCTTTTTAAACTTGCATTCGATACTTAGTCCAGTGAAACCTCGTTATCTCGGTTTACTCCCATAAGATATAATTTCAAAAGACATAATCTTTTTAAGGTAATTAGTTATGGCTGACTAACTGCTTTATCCCTCGCTATACCCCTCTATAACTAATGGTATATCCCATAGACTATACTAATTAATGAGACAGTGGTACATTCTTTATTTTCGATCCATATATAAATATTTAACAATAACAATTTTATAGACGTGAATTTAAATTTGATATACTTTATGATAACTTTAAACAATGCCCAATAGCATCCAAATATTCCAATGTTGTTTTCGAACCATTCTCCAACTGGGTTTTCAGCCTCAATAGACGGTTATCTAGTTCTCGATAAACACGCTTTCTGCATCGAACTGCTGCCCCATTCTCAATCTGGCGCAACTTCCTCAGATCTTTCCATCTTTTTGATAACATTTATAAATGGGGAATTGAATTTTTTGTTAAGTTTGCTGTGAAATCCTTCTAAATTGTTGTTAGTGCGGGGGCCTTCAGTGTCAAAATGGTTCCACAGGGGGATCTTGAATCTAGCATCATCATCAACCCATCTTGATGTGTTATAGTCATTGAAGGTCTGTTGTTGTTGGACGGCTGGAGATTCTTCCATTATTTCGATCCATGTATCCTGGACTTGGTTAGGTGGTAGCAGGGCCATCCCAGCAGCTCTCCTGATCCATCGATTAACCTCTGGATCTTCCTTGTACTGTGTTGAAAGTCCTAGTTCTTGCGTTTTCCTCCAGATAGCTTGAGTATAATGGAAAAAACAACCCTTTGTTATAGTATGGGGGAACTCCCTTTCAATCGCACGTATGGCAGCCGATTCAAAATCTGTTTGGATTATTGTAGGGGAAAGAGGTCTATTCATTGCCTCAGCAACAAAATGTTTTGTCAAACTAAATAGGCGGCAGTATGTATCTGTTGTGCGGTTTGGTAGGAGAGCATATAATAGTGGATAACTTGTTGCACCAAATCTTCCGTGTAAAATGTACAGTTGATTCCATAAAGCTGGACATGCAGAAAAAGTACCATCCATATATATGATATCACTTGACTGTAACGCTTCCAATTGATTCTGTGTGGAAAAGGCTGTCATTTTATCATCTATTCCATCATCAAATAATAAAATCTGCTTCCATTTTCAGTGAGGTTCCAACGTACATCTGCTCGGCATGTAGGAAGGGCTGGTGTAGTCTTACGGCGGTGGCGATATAATGAGCTTTTTAGACTTTCGAAAGATGGTAGATTTGGTATGTCTTCATCAGTTTGGACTATCAGCTCATGGTCATATATCGATGGCATTGGAGCAATCTCTTCGCGAGCTCTCTTTCTCAAGTTGCTTACAAACTTAACTGTTGATGGATCTGGCATTTCATGATCTATATGAGGGGTTTGATTCTTCACATATTTGTCAAATGTTGTTAATGGACCATTGCACTCTTTTACAGAACACTTCCAATACGTAGTTTGTTCTTTACCACCATTCCTTGTATAAAAATTAATTGTTACCTGTGGTTTTCCTTTCTGTGACATCACATATTCTACTTCTTGAAGACCAGCCATAATTCAATTTCAATGTTTGAATGCTGTAACTCATTTTGCATTCTATATATATTATTATCAAAAGAAGCCATAGTTAAGCTCAGCATTTACTTCAAAGAATATAAGCTATGCATAAGCTGACTTATTTTCATACGGAATAGATCAGATAGGAAAACCCTTCAATTAACTTAATCTTTGATAATCTCAATTGGACCAGTCCAGTTATCAATGGGTGATATGTGATCACCTCTTAATCCCAAACTAATTTTTTTTATATATTTTATCCATTATGTCTTTTGAGATTATATCTTTTGGGAAGACACCTTCGATGTTCCGTTTAACTCGAGGTCCTTGCTCGGTCCCGGCAATATCCTTCTATAATCCCTTTAAAAAAATACGTTAATCTCGAATTCGGGAAACACGATTAACTGGATATGTCGACCTAATCTCACGGTCCCATCAAAAACATCATCAATTAAATCACTATGTGTATCTCGAAGTCATCATCTTACCGATAATACACGTATGTATAATCCTTTGTTCTTCATTCAATCGCGACAATCAACATAATTAACACCAATTAAATGGTTAAAAGACAACAAGTATTTTGGATATAGACTTCTATTTATTAATTCAAACACAACGTTTCATTACACATACAGGTAACGTTATCAAGTGATAAACCATAACAAGGTACAATAACTATATATGTATATCTTGGAAGCCAAACTTAACAACTCAGTAAAACAAACTTGATTATAAGGGATTACCAATGATTAAAGGTGCTCCGTTAAATAATTATAAGATCAAATAGATTAACAGCAATGTAGATTAGAGCACATTATAATTGGATGGACAGCAATAACAGTAAGGCTGGATGAGCTAGTGAATGAGGATTATTAATAACAACAAGAATCATACAATTTCCCAACAGTCGCTTATGTAGTGGCCAGTATCTCTGTTCATGTTTGGTTTTATTTCTCTTAATTTCAATGGCTTCTCTGATGGTTCTATTTTTCCATTTTGGGAGATTAGTAGCTAATATTGTGGGTTTAGACCAATTTATACTGTGGGTCGGGTTATTTTTTATATGTTCTGCAATGGCTGATTTAAGATATTCCCCTTTCTGTGTCGCTGTTTTATGCTCTTTCATTCTGACAGATAATGGTCTGGATGTCTCCCCAATATAGCTTCCATTACAGCTGCAATGTACTTCATATACAATATCTCGAGGGTCTGAGGTTGGTTTACCTAATCGGCCATTGGCTTTAAGTAATGTCTGTAGGGTTTTACCACTGCTGAATGTGACGTCTATATCAGTTTCCCTCTGGATAAACCGTTTGATCTGGTAACTGAGCGGGCCAATAAACGGGATCTTAATAGTTAAAGGTCTGGCGTTCTTTATGGATTGTGGTGGCTTGCAGGTATGAGTCAGGGTCTGCTTAATCGTTCTGTCAACTAGTTTCTGTGGGTAGTCATTATTGGTAATTAATGCTTTCCTGATGTGATTAATTTCAGTTCTTAAGTTTTCTTCATTGTTGCAAATAACTTTTGCTCTTCTGGTTAAGGTTGTTATTATGCCTGTTTTAATTTGACGGTGATGATTGGATTGGTTATTAACATATTGGTCTGTATGGGTCGGATTTCGGTAAACTGTAGTGTTGAGTTCTTCTCTTCTTTTGATATGTATATCCAAGAATGGTAGTTTCTGCTCTTCATCTTCTCTTTCCATGGTGAATTGAATTCTAGGTTCTAAGGAATTCAGATGATGAAGTAGTATGAGCGGGTCATTCTGAGGGTTAATCATGGTGAACACATCATCAACTTTTCTATACCAGCAGTATATTTATAAATAATAAATATAAAACCGGAAGTAGAAGTTGGATTCAAAAAATGAAGGTGTCAAAAGAAAGCCTTGATTAGTGACCTTTGATTTTAAAAAAAAGGTCAAGGCACTAAGTATTAGTTTTCAAAGTTCAACCAGAAAGTAGCAAAAAAGCATGTTTGAAATTCAAAAACTACTGACGGTTGTTTCTGTTCATTTTCAAATTATCAAAATCGGGTTAGTCGTTATCTCTGAATTAAATTTGACTGGTTTTAGGAAAATCATGATGGCGAACTATATATTTGTTAGAGTTTTTTGGAGGTGGTATGTGTCATAACTATGGCTATCGATCAACTAAGTTTCAATCCTTTACATTATGTAGATCAAAATGTCTAAAAAATTGAACCTTGTATTTACAAGCAATTGTAGACAGACAACAAAATTAAATAAATAAAATAACAACAATGAATAAATAAAAAACTACGACTTTACACTAATAATATTCTTCAATATACCAATTCTTTTGTTTGCATTGTTAGTTTGAAATTAAAATGCATTGTCCTCGTCCGATAAAAAGTTTTCCAAAGCAGAAATATCTTTCAAAAGCTCATTTTTACCCCATGATTCTAAAAATTCTGTGGCAATACAATCAGGTAATGTTAATTTGTCCAAACTAGCTTTAATTGAATACTTTAAAGTTTTTTTTTCTGGTGCTCATTTGACATGCAGCATTCTGACATTTAACAATTTTGATAGTATCCAACAATATTTGCTCAATATTTTGCAGTCTAGAACTGCAACATGGGCCTTTCCACCGAAACTCAACTTATAATTTCTTTCCCATCACAGCATCTTCTAACTTACAATTAGGAGGTAAGATCACCTCATTTTCCATTTCTTGTATTTCAGTACTTGCTTTGCAAGTTATGGATTTCGTATCCATATAATTTCTTAGCCCCAAATTCCTGAAAATATAACTTATTCCCATTTCCACCTGATCTATCAAATTCTCATACAAAGCTATAGTAATGTAACTGCTCCAATCATGTACAATAACGTTTCTCATTCGCTTACAAAGCCTTTTCCTTAAAAAGAAGATTACAAACCTATTTAAAATACAGTCAAAGTTGTACCAGTATCACCCTTCAATGGGTGGGCACCAAAACTTATTTGGTGTATCATACCTCTGCTAAGCAGTCAGCAACCAATTTTGAGTTTTCTCTTGATCGCATGCTTAATACAAGTTTGAACTTATATAAGGTGAAGACCTACAAATTTATGCTTCTTTCCAAAGAAACCATAAACATTAGACTTACTAAAAATGGTGGATACGGTAGTTTTTTTAATTTCCGAAAAGCTGCTGCAATGCTTTTGGTTGATGCTTGACATTCAAGTTGTAGTCCTGCTTTAAATTCCATGAATTTAAACTGAAGGCCACATTTGGTTTTTGTTGGTGTTGCTGGCCAAAGGTTAAAACGTAATAATAATGTTAAAGCATGATCCTCAAACGAACAAACGTTAACTCGAATATACTTCTGTACTCCTGAAAACATATGAATAAATGTTAAGAAACAAAATATGATAATTGAATAGGGCTAAACATAAATAAAAAATCCAAAACAAAACAAGTCATTGAATGATAGGTATCATAATAGAATCGGGAATAAAAGTCAGCTATCTCTCATTTAATTCATTTCTCCAATTAGCTTTAGGCAGCAACCATTTGATTTTCTGAGGTATATGGATTAAAAAAAAGTTTGTTTCTATTTTTTTGAAAGAAAAAAAAATGTTTTTTTTTACCCTGAGAAAAGAGATTATTTTGTGTAGAAGGCAAAGCTCCCCCCAGAAAATCGAATTTTGCTGCCTTATTTTTTCTTCACATCCAAATATATTTTATACAACAATTACCAATTGATTTTATACTTTAAACTCATGTTATAATTACCTAAATCAACTCTCAGAATATCTAGTAAGTAACCAGAACTGAAGGTGTGATCCGCTCTCTTCTGTATTTCAGTAGGCTACTGTCTGGCTGTCTGACCAAAAATATACATCTATCCAGCTGTTGTCTAATATTTCTACAATAGTTCGATGTAATTTTACAGCCATAGTTGCTTCAGTTAATTCCATTCCTTTGTAATGGTGCAACACGAGCTTTGCTCATAATGAGCGAGCAAAGTGTAGTCCCATCTTCGCTGACCATTCAAGGATTAAACGTTGGTCTCACTAGCATGATTGATGTGTAAATGACGAAGTCATTTATGTATGTTTGTGGCGTAATCAGCTACGTTTACACACCAATGTTAGTGAGACCAACGTTTAATTCTTATTTTTACATTCAGATACTTTTATTAAAAGAATTTTCACTTTTTTATGATCGGTTCCCTTGAATTTGCCACAAATCTTAGATTGTGTCATTATGTGGTGCCTTGACGACGTCAATCACGTCATAGTATCACGTGACAAACTACAGTTCATCGAAATATAAACACCAGTTTGTTTAAGTAGTTCATTGAAGGGAGTGACAGTTATATGATATGATATGAGACAACACCATACGCTTGGTCACTGGCGTCACAAAAATGATGAACTTCTAATTCTTTAGTTTTTCCAAAATCTTTAGGTTTAAAGCATCACGGAACAGTAAGTGATTCCATTCTTGGTAGAGTGTGTTTGTCCCTTCATCTGGTCTGGTCCAATTTCTTCATCCCAAGATAATCTTCTCTGACAAATATCTTGTAAAATTTATGTAGCTGGCAAGACAAAGGGTGCGGCTAAACCCAGAGGGTCGAATATTGACGAGACCAAGGAAAATATATCTCTTCTGGTTGGTGATTTCTGAGGTAAATTGATCTTGAAGCCAAAACAATCATCTTCCACCGACCATTGGACTCCAAGAGCATGTTCAATTGGTAGGCTATCGTAATCTAAAGCCAAAATTTTCATTCCTTTAGCCCGTTCTTCTACAGGTACTGTTTCAATTACAGATGTACTGATCCATTTTGTCAAGTGGAATCCTCCTCTTCTACATAAATCTGTCAAATCTCCAATCAGTTTTACTGATTCTGGAGAATCAATTGATCTGAGACAGTCACAATCTCTGTGATTTTCAGGAATTTTGACACAGTAAAAGAATGATTTGATATCTGCCATGAGAGCAATATGTTCTTCACGAAATCTCAATACAGACACCAGATTGCTTGTTCGTCTTAAGGTTCGTCCAACTAATAAACTTTCTTTCTCAAAACCTAACCCAACATTACCAAAAGATATTAAACCAGTTGTGGATGATTATGGGTTATAAGATAATAGTTTTAGAAAATTGTTTGATCACAATTCCCCTCAATTTAAAGTAGTATTTAAACCTTCTTCATGCTACTAAAAAGACAGAAGTAATAACAAACAGATTTAAAGAAGTTGAGCTACATATAAAAGCTATTAATAAAGACGATGAATCGAATGAATATTTGGAAGAAAATCCAATCATAGAAGAAATAGATCAATTCAATAATTTGGTATCTGGAGAAGGAATAATATTTTTATCAGATGATCCCGAACAATTACTTAACAGACTTTATTTAATTACTGAAGCAGTGAAACATCTGATTCATATGAAATCCACGCTATTTAAAAAGATTATTAAAAAATGGAATTATAGATAAACACGATTATGTAAATGTTTTAAAAAATGGATGATGATTTTTTCATAATAAAATCTAAGTCCTCGAAAATAAGATTAAACCTAGATTATGAATTTGAACTTGATCCATATAAAAACTAGAAGTTAGGACTAAAATATTTTTCAGTTTACAATTCTGTAAGAAATGTCGGTGAACACCATCAGCGTCACCATTCCGTTGCTGTCTGATTTTATTTGTTTATACCAGATTTAGGTTCTGGTTCGGGCTCATGAGGAAAACCTCATAATCCCGTATAAAACAAGCCTCCTCATCATCCTTCACCCCTTTAAATTTCCAAGGCCATCTTTAGCAAATATATTGTTCTATTTGTGTTGGGGGTGTAATTAACCACGTGTAAGGAATAGACAGCAAGCCATCTTAGGTTCCATCATTGTATCCCATAATCCTTGGGGAACATGTGCTTTTATTTTATATTTAATGGGAGATAACTCCTTAACAGTTTAAGTTACATAAAGACAATAATGAATAAACATATATGACATCCCTCAGATTAAAGGTTAAGATACGTATCTTAATACCAAAGAAATCAATGCAAAATCATCCAACTAAGAAAATACAATATAAACTTGAAAATAGTTATACCTTAAATCATTCACACACTTTCAGACTGGTGTTAATTAATAACCATACATGTTACATCTTCTAAAGACTATGTAAGAACTCTCTCTTTTCCTTTTATAATCTGAGTTAAATAAGAACCTGTTGCTATACGTGATGTGTCTGAATATAGTGTAAGTCGACCTGTTGCTATACGTGATGTGTCTGAATATAGTGTAAGTCGATCTGTTGCTATACGTGATGTGTCTGAATATAGTGTAAGTCGACCTGTTGCTATACGTGATGTGTCTGAATATAGTGTCAGTCAACCTGTTGCTATACGTGATGTGTCTGAATATAGTGTCAGTCGACCTGTTGCTAAGCGTGATGTGTCTGAATATAGTGCAGTCACCTGTTGCTATACGTGATGTTCTGAATATAGTGTCAGTCGACATGTTGCTATACGTGATGTGTCTGAATATAGTGTAAGTCGACCTGTTGCTAAACGTGATGTGTCTGAATATAGTGTAAGTCGACCTGTTGCTAACGTGATGTGTCTGAATATAGTGTAAGTCGACCTGTTGCTATACGTGATGTGTCTGAATATAGTGTAAGTCGACCTGTTGCTATACGTGATGTGTCTGAATATAGTGTAAGTCGACCTGTTGCTATACGTGATGTCTTAGTATAGTGTTAGTCGACATGTTGCTATGCGTGATGTGTCTGAATATAGTGTAAGTCGACATGTTGCTATACGTGATGTGTCTGAATATAGTGTAAGTCGACCTGTTGCTATACGTGATGTTACATCTTCTAGAGGCTATGTAAGAACTCTCTATTTTCCTTTTATAATCTGAGTTAAATAAGAACCTGTTGCTATACGTGATGTGTCTGAATATAGTGTAAGTCGACCTGTTGCTATACGTGATGTGTCTGAATATAGTGTAAGTCGACCTGTTGCTATACGTGATGTGTCTGAATATAGTGTAAGTCGACCTGTTGCTATACGTGATGTGTCTGAATATAGTGTAAGTCGACTGGTTGCTATACGTGATGTGTCTGAATATAGTGTAAGTCGACCTGTTGCTATACGTGATGTCTGAATATAGTGAAAGTCGACTGGTTGCTATACGTGATGTGTCTGAATATAGTGTCAGTCGACCTGTTGCTAAGCGTGATGTGTCTGAATATAGTGTCAGTCGACCTGTTGCTTTACGTGATGTGTCTGAATATAGTGTAAGTCGACCTGTTTCTATACGTGATGTGTCTGAATATAGTGTAAGTCGACCTGTTGCTATACGTGATGTGTCTGAATATAGTGTAAGTCGACCTGTTGCTATACGTGATGTGTCTGAATATAGTGTAAGTCGACCTGTTGCTATACGTGATGTGTCTGAATATAGTGTAAGTCGACCTGTTGCTATACGTGATGTGTCTGAATATAGTGTAAGTCGACCTGTTGCTATACGTGATGTGTCTGAATATAGTGTAAGTCGACCTGTTGCTATACGTGATGTGTCTGAATATAGTGTAAGTCGACCTGTTGCTATACGTGATGTGTCTGAATATAGTGTAAGTCGACCTGTTGCTATACGTGATGTGTCTGAATATAGTGTCAGTCGACCTGTTGCTATACGTGATGTGTCTGAATATAGTGTAAGTCAACCTGTTGCTATACGTGATGTGTCTGAATATAGTGTAAGTCGACCTGTTGCGCATGGGGTATATAATATTGGAGGTTCAATTAATAAATATTAAACATTATTAAAGGCTAGTGTGTGTTCAGTTGTTGATTCAAATGTGTCATTTTTGTTATGGTTTTGGTTAATATCTCTTGTAATTTGGGCAGAAAATTTGCAATATATGTTACTGCACCTATGAAATGCTTTACTTCTCGACTAGTTTTAGGAATTGGTAAATTTAAGATCTTTTGACATCTATCTGATTAAGGTTTGATGGTTAGTAGATATACATTGTTAATTGAGAGGTAATGACCCATGTATATGACTGATGTCATAAAGAAATAACATTTGTTTGGAGCAATTTTAAGTCCATATTTTATTAGAGCTTCTAATACTAGGTTAATAGGTAGTAAATGTTTGTGTACATCTTTGGAAAATACAATGATATCATCATGATGTGCTATGCAAAAGTTAATACTATTTGGTATGGTTGAGAGAACATCATCAACTGTTGATTGAAAAATTGCTGGTGAAATGGATAATCCTTGTGCAAGTCTTTTAAAATAATAATGCTTTCCTCCTGTGTATTGTTGAGCAGTTGGAGAAAGTGGTAGGTAAAAGAATGCAGATTTGAGATCTATACAAGAAAGTTCTGTAGGGGAAGAATTTTCAATACGTTTTAGAGTTTCAGTAACCAATGGAAATGGGTGGTTGTATCTTTTGGTTTTAGAATTCGGAAATCAACGACAACTCTTTTGTCGTTTGAGTTTTTCTTAGGAAGAACTAGAACTGGACTTGTGTATGGCTGATAACCAATAGCGAAAATACCTAATGAAACTAATTTCTGTAATTCCTTGTCAATAACTGCTCTTTCAGATTCTGTCAAGATAATCTACTTCAATATCTACTTGAACATGAGGGCAGTGACCTACTTCACCTTTGAAACTGAATGCTTCATGATATTTATGTAATGTTTCTTTTTTGCTGTGTATTTAGAACAATCTTAGAAAGATCAATTGATTCACCAACATTTTGATATGTCGTTATTGCCGGGCGTAGTGTTAGAGTGAGCATCGAGTTTTAACAGCGTTACAAGCTAGAATATCAGTTTGCTGTGCATAAAATAATGTGCCAGATGCTTTTATGTGAATGGTCTTATCAGTGGAGTTTGTTATAGGAATAATTGTCTTGTTCAGTTCTATACATTCTCATACCAAAGGTGGTCATGGCAGATTAATATCTGAATGTGTCTTCAAAAAAAGATCTTGTCCACGAAAAACTGAAGGAACCTTACCTTGAACAGTGATAAAGTATGAGGCTTAATTTATGAATTAGCTATCGTTTGAAAATTAATCTTGGGTGGTACAAAATCTATGTTATAACGTAAAACATTGTCTTTAAAATCTAGGGAACCTTGTAGTGAGGCTAAAGTGTCTTGTCCAAAAATGAGATCAAGTCCTACCAAATTATTAACAACACAAGCTCTTGAATAGTGATAGTCTAGTGGAACATGTGCTTTTATTTTATATTTAATGGGAGATAACTCCTTAACAGTTTAAGTTACATAAAGACAATAATGAATTAACATATATGACAATATTACTAAAACGGACCACAAGCTGATCCACTGCATTCTTCTCGACACATTCAGTGACTCAGTGGAACGGTGGTATAAAGCCTTAAAATGTTTGAGAATAAACGGAGATGCATCCTCCTCGTCGCAAGCTTCATCAAGTCCATCATTAGTGACTCGTCGAAGTGATGGCAGTTCCTCATGACCATCATTTAGCACTTTATCAATTTCCACTGTTGGTCTCGAAGTCCTGTCTGTATCTCTTCCACCTGCAGCCTCTATCTTCACAGCAGAACTCGTTGCCATTTTACAGGCACTGATTCTTTGTCCGCATTACAAGCTATTCATAACATCCAGCTTGTGCACCCAATAATCGGAGATATTTACAAGCTCTCGGGACCGAAAAGGGGCATTGTCCTTTGTTGGCTCCCCAGTCACATGGATATACGAGGGAATGACCGGGCAGATGCGGCGGCTAAGGCTGCTTTGTCACTGCCGGTCTCCTCCTTTTCCTTGCCTTACACCGACTTTAAGTCGGTGATAAGGACTTTTATTTTGCAACGATGGCAGCAAAAATGGGATGCTGCAGATACAAACAAACTTCATGCTATCAAGCCTCTCTGTTGGCACAACAGGAGAAATGAAGTTGTTTTGTGTCGCTCTCGTCTTGGACACACTCACCTTACCAGCTGGATGTTATGAATAGCTTGTAATGCGAACACAAAATCAGAATAGATTATACATTTTTTTAATGATGATGAGGACTGAAAGAATTCGAGTACCTGTAAAATGGCAACGAGTTCTGCTGTGAAAATAGAGGCTGCTGATGGAAGAGATATAGACAGGACTTCCGATGGCGTCACGATAGCGGCTGCTACCTTATCACCATCCTTGGACCCATCTGTATAAAAAAAGAGAATAATCCCCATATTTAGTCCTTAATTCAAGAAATTTCGACTTGAAGACGATCGAGCTTGTCTGTGACTTCTTATTGCTTGATAGACTAAAGTCCATCTGAAGTGGAGCAATTGACCACAGTGGAGTTGTGGTCATTATGAAGTCCGCAATACAGTCATGACTAATGCCAACCACTGACATAAGGGGTTGAATGCGGACTCCAAAAGAAGAAATTGCACGAGGCTTTGCCTCGTACAGATGCTCAAAATAAGGACTAAATACGGGGCTGTGAGCCGGATGGTATGGAAAAGATGCTATTTTAATAGCATACTGCAGTGAAAGTCTGTCACGTCTGTCGTACAATGAGGGTTCGTTAGCCTCGACGTACAGACTTTCAACTGGAGTTGTGCGAAAAGCGCCTAAAATGATCCTAAGTCCTTGGTTGTGGTACAAGCTAGGTAAAGACGTGGTATGGTATAATAATAATACATGTAATACAAGCTATGTAAAGACGTGGTATGGTATAATAATAATACATGTAATACAAGCTATATAAAGACGTGGTATGGTATAATAATAATACATGTAATACAAGCTATATAAAGACGTGGTATGGTATAATAATAATACATGTAATACAAGCTAGGTAAAGACGTGATATGGTATAATAATAATACATGTAATACAAGCTATGTAAAGACGCGATATGGTATAATAATAATACATGTAATACAAGCTATATAAAGACGCGATATGGTATAATAATAATACATGTAATACAAGCTATGTAAAGACGTGGTATGGTATAATAATAATACATGTAATACAAGCTATGTAAAGACGTGGTATGGTATAATAATAATACATGTAATACAAGCTATGTAAAGACGTGGTATGGTATGATAATAATACATGTAATACAAGCTATGTAAAGACGTGGTATGGTATAATAATAATACATGTAATACAAGCTATGTAAAGACGTGGTATGGTATAATAATAATACATGTAATACAAGCTATGTAAAGACGTGGTATGGTATAATAATAATACATGTAATACAAGCTATGTAAAGACGTGGTATGGTATGATAATAATACATGTAATACAAGCTATGTAAAGACGTGGTATGGTATAATAATAATACATGTAATACAAGCTATGTAAAGACGTGGTATGGTATAATAATAACACATGTAATTCAAGCTATGTAAAGACGTGATATGGTATAATAATAATACATGTAATACAAGCTAGGTAAAGACGTGGTATGGTATAATAATAATACATGTAATACAAGCTAGGTAAAGACGTGGTATGGTATAATAATAATAATACATGTAATATATTAATATTAATTATTAAGATTAGGAGTAGGATTTACACCATAGAATAGGTCAGGAGTTGTTCAAACTTTTTTTTCTATTACCAGTTTTAGGATTGCTATATCACTCCAACCACCCTCTCCCCTCCCTCTCCCTTCCGAAATTGTTTTGAAGATGTAATGGTAAGATTTCTGTCACTGGGGATTCACACCAAACCTCCGACAATTTTAAACATAAAGATACGAGATGAAATATTAACAATAATATTATAAATTAGCTGAGAAAACAGTAGAGTGAGACAGCGACTGGAACAATAATAATTTTAGCTGTCAGAATTCCACCCAATGTTATTGTAGAAAAATAGTAAGTTGGATCTGTACCGACCATCTGGAGTTGAATCTACTGAAGCTGTAGGTATTCTTTTTGGTGTATCTGTAGTTCTTTTTATTACAGATTTATAAATAAAATATATAATAAAAAATACACTCAATATTAGTATGAACAACTCGTTGCTGGTAGATCTGGGGTGTATCCTCTTTTGCCAGCAGGAGATTAAGAGGCCCAAATCACTAGACCATGTTAATTAATAAGACAATGGTAGGATTAATATAATATTAATAAAAATATTTTAACAATTTTAATATAATTTATTTAAATCCCAACAAGATGTGAAACTGCATCTCCATGTTCTGTTAGCGTCTTGTTTCAGCTTGAAAAGCATCCTTCTCTCTCTGCAGCCGTTGATCGAGTTCTCTGTACTTTCGTTTTCTGGGTCGAAGCTGGCCCCCGGCAGTCAGCTGAAGTATAGATATTTCAGTAAAACTTTGTTCCGATTTTAGTATGTTGATAAAAGCAAAAATATTGGGATGGGCTGAAGTCATTTTCTCATCTAGATCTGACAATTAGCTCACCATCTTTGTTCCAAGATTTTTCTTGGAGTGTCCACAACGATCTGTGCCACGGTGATCATTATCCTGTAATTCTACGGAATAATGGTCCTTCACCAGTAGACAGGCCACAAAGATGGAAACTCTCTAAAGCTAGTTGACCCCTCTTTGAGGCGCTTTGCATATCTTCTTTTCCTCAAGATGATCTAGACAAAGCAGAAGACCCGATGGAACTATTTACCACCATCTTACAAGATGTATCGGGTCAGGCGATTCGTAAAACCTTGGCAACTCCAAAACGATTCAATAAACCATGGTTTAATGAAGACTATAAGACAGCACTGAAAGAACGTAATCGTGCTTTACGATTGCTTGAACGTGCTCCTTCCGATGACATGGCCTCTTTTCGCATTGCACGGGTCAAACCCAGGCGGACTATCCGCCAGGCAAAGAGGTCGTCATGGCAGGGGTACGTGTCAAAGATCAACAGTCGTACGTCTTCCAAATCAGTCTGGGATAGGATTCGTGGGATCAAGGGTAAAGCACATACAATATCTGTGAACCATCTAGAAGTAGATGGCTCAACGCTCACCACACTTTTCCTCTGATGCTTTCCAGAGAGTCCGTCTCCGGGAAGAGAGGAAAAGGTTAAATTTTACATCTAAAAATGAGGAATATTACAATGAAAAATTTACTATATCTGAATTGAAGTATTCTTTTAAACAGGCCCATGATACAGCTACTGGGCCTGACGATATTCATTATCAGATCCTCAAACATCTTCCTTACCCTACATTAAAAAAACTTTTACTTATATTTAACCAGATTTAAGATGATGGTGGAGGATTGCTACTAATCTAATCTAATCTTTATTTAGCATATAAGGCCTGTGGCCCAAAGTGCATGATATACATAAATGGTTATGATAACTAAATACATACAGATTAAATGCAGCAAAAACCATTTTCACATGACGGGTTTCTATAACTTAATAAAAAGTATCATCAAAATGCTGGCGTATTAACATACGATTCTCTTATTTGGAATGCCTTATAAAAAAATTCACCAATTTGGGGTAGCCATTTACTATATGTTAGTTTTTGCTTAAAAGTCGAAGTAGCATAAAGACAGTGCTTAACATTGCATTTTGATCTCAATTCATGGTATAATCTACATGTAAACAAAAAATGTTCTTCATATTCTATACAGTTTGAACCATATATGTTTAGGCAAGATAGCTTGCCAGGCAAGGTAATATACGCCCACTGGCAGCATTTATTTCAAATAAAAACTTTTCAGTAAGGTTACAATAAGTGGAATGAATTATTCAACCTACCAACCTATTTTTTTCTAGGGTCTCTAGTTTCATTAAAAACTGTCAAGAATTGTACCTAATAACAACTCATTAAATATTTTTCGGTATTTTTATGATTTGCAATAGGGTTCACCCTTAATAATATTTTGATATTTTTAATTCTTAATAAGGCTCATTCTTGGTTGATATTAAACAATTTCAGCGAGTTTGTCAAAAAGTAATGTTTAGAGTGTTCACAAGCCAAAAGTTGAAAGCGTTTTTGAAAACAGGCGCAATAACTGACACTAAATATTTTCCGATTTATCTGATTTTCAATAGGGTTTATCCTTGTGAGAAAACAAATACTAAAGCCAAGTTTCATCAAAATCCATTCAAAATTATTCTTTCTAGAGTGTTTACGAGTTAAATTGAACGCGTTTTCAAAAACAAGGTCAATAACTTGTACTAAATATTTTTCGATTTTCAATAGGGTTCATCCTTGGGAGACAACAAATACTCCAGCCAAGTTACATCAAAATCCATTAAAAATTGTTCTTTCTAGAGTGTTTACAAGCTCAAATTGAACGCGTTTTCAAGAACAAGGGCTATAACTGACACTAAATATATTTCTATTTATTTGATTTATAATAGGGTTCATCCATGGGTAAAAACAAATACTCAAGCCAAAGTTAATCAAAATCCATTAAGAATAGTTCTTTCTTGAGTGTTTACAAGCTAAAATTGAATGCGTTTTCAAGAACAAGGGCAGTAACTCATACTAAAAAATTTTTCGATTTTGCTGATTTTCAATAGGGTTCATCCTTGAGTTATAACACACTCTCACACCAAGTTTCATCGAAATCCATCAAGAATTGTGCCATGTAGAGTGTTTACGAGACAAAAATCGAACGCGTTTAAAAGAACAAGGGCAATAATTCATATTAGATATATTTTGATATTTTTAATTTTCAATTAGGCTCATCCCTTGCAATATCCAACAATTTCAGTGAGTTTTGTCAACATTGGTCATGAATTGTACCTTCTAGAGTGTTTATTAGCCAAAAAGTTAAACCCGTTTTCAAACACAAGGGCAATAACTGACACTAAATATATTTCGATTTATTTGATTTTCAATAAGGTTCATCCTTGGGTAAAAACAAATACTCGAGCCAAGTTTTATCAAAATCCATTAAGAATTGTTCTGTCTAGAGTGCTTAAAAGCTAAAATTGAACGCGTTTTCAAACACAAGGGCAATAACTGATACTAAATATTTTTCGATTTAACTGAATTTCAATAGGGTTCATCCTTAAGTGATTAGAAATACTCATGCAAAGTTATGTCAAAATCGCTCAAGAATTGTAGAGTGTTTACAAGGCAAAAATCCAACACATTTTAGAGAACAAGGGCAATAATTCCTATTAAATATATTTCGATATGTGCTATTTTCAAAAGGGTTCATTCTTGTGGGTTTGTTCATGTGTTTCACATATAAATGAATATTAAGATGTATAATAATTAAATATTTAACTCAAACACATATACATATCAACAGAGTACAAGAATGTTGTTATAAGAGCACAGGAAGTATATTGGAGTTATAGTTCATTAGTTGGAAAATGTCCGGTCACAGTATTATTGTTCAATTAATCCGAAGTATTCTGCTTACTCCACTTAAACAGATTCCACATATTGGGGGCGGGGGACTGAAGATGCTTTCTCAGCTATCCGCTTACTACGTCGCAATTCTATCTGTGGAATCTTTTTGGTATCAACACTCTTGAAGAAATCCCGAGGATCAGACAAGGTAACCTCCAAAGGATACAGCAGATGCAATGAACGACTGGAAATACCATTATCAGTTTTAATCTGTGCTGCTCTGATTTTACCATCTTGACCACGAAGTAGTTTCTGGACGATTGCTAACTTCCAAAGTAACCTAGGGCAATCTGAGTTGTGGACGAGAACAATATCACCAGTACGAACAATCTCATCGGTCGATGCTTGACGTTTGGTTTGATAAAAATGCCGTTCTCTTAGAGGTGAATAGTATTCGCTCTGAAATCTATTAACGAAATGTTGGTATAAAGTTGAACGTCGTACAGCTGCACGGTTTAAATTCGTATGAGTTGAGAAATCTTCATCTGTAAGAACATCTTCATCATAAGAAGGATGTGGTAGTGGTGTAACATCAAAACCAAGGAGAAGTTTGGATGGAGTTAAAGGTTCAGGATCATCTGATGAATTTGATACAAAGGTTAGAGGTCTGTCATTTACTACAGCTTGGACTTCTTTAATAATAGTCTGCAATTCACCTAGTGACACTAAAGCTCTTCCAAGTACCTTCTTTAAACTAAGTTTGATGACACCAATTAGTCTCTCATACATACCACCCCAGTGTGGAGATTTAACTGGAATATGATGTATTATTATCTTATTCTTTCGTAAATGTGATTGAACATGTTGATCAGATACGATATTGAATAAGGAACGTAGATCTTCTTCAGCTTTAAGAAATGTCTTAGCATTGTCACAGATCATATGTTCTGGTATTCCATATACAGAGCTGTGACGACGAAGAGCTTGAACAAACTGGTCAGCAGTTAGGTCGGTAACAACTTCAAGGTTGACATTTCTGGTGGTGCTGCAAGCAAACAAACAAAACATAGCACTTGTTTCTTTTGTTTTTGGAAGCTTTGGTAAAGAGATGACCGGTATAATCTACTCCAATTGATGAAAATGGTTTTAACTTGTTGAGTCGGAAGTCTGGTAAAGATGGAGAATCTGGTAATATGTAGGGTTTACCAATATTGCGTTTACAAGTAACACATTTCTTCAAAACTCTTCCACTTGGCGTCTAGCTGAAGGCACCCAATATGATTTCCTCAGCGCGATAACAGTACTGTTAACACCGGCATGAAGCTGTTTCTTGTGGATGGACTCGATTACCAGATCTGTCAACCTGCTGTTCTTTGACAACAATATAGGCATCCTGGCTCTGTCATTGAGCAAAACATGCTCAAGTCTGCCGGGGGCACATAAAAGTCCATTAGGGTTTAGCTCAAGGTTTAGTTGTCTAACAAGTATTGGTATTGATTTAGCACCATTCTGCAAGTAACTCAACTCTGCTGTGTAATACTCGCGCTGATGAGAAGCCAAGACCAAAATTTCAGCTGCATTAATCTCACTTAACGATAATGATGAAAAGTTTCTGCTCGAACCAATCTTCTGACTGTTGGTTATAAATCTATTCACATAAGCTGCAATACGTAACAGCGAGTTGAAAGAGTTCACTCTTGTGGCATCAAATACATTATAGTTGGCTGGGATGTTGGATTCTACGGCTGTTAACGTTATGTATATATTTTCATCAATGTCGTGAAGTGGGAGTTTCCACGATGGCCATTGTTCTGGAAATGGTAACCATTTTGGTCCTTGATGCCATAATTCTGAACGGAACAACTCGTTGGCAGTACATCCTCTAGACGGCAGATCAGCAACATTATCTTCTGATCTAACATGCGACCAGTTATGGACATCAGTGAGTTGTCGTATCTCCTTCTTGCGATTTTCTATGAAGACAGATAACTTCTTGGTAGAGTTCAACCAATACAGACAAATTGTTGAATCCGTCCAAAAGTATGATGTAATGGAACGAAAATCCTTGATGAAGATTTGACGAAGTGCATCAGCTAATCTGGAACCAATGAGCATGGCAATGAGTTCCCATCTTGGTACTGTGTGTGGATGCTTTTTAGAGGCAACTTTGTACTTAGATCCAACCAATATGACGTGTTGGTCTTGTACTAGAAAACAAGTACAAGCAGCAGCACTGTTAGGACTGGCATCACAAAATGTATGAAGTTGGACTTCTCTTTCAGGGTCTAAGTTAAGATAACGTGGAACTTCATACTGCATGGCTTGTTGAACTTCAGAAAGGATGTCCTTAAACTCCTTTTGTTGATCTGGAGGTAAAGTTTGATCCCATTCTAGCTTCTGTTCCCACAATGTAGAAAGAAATCTTCTGGCAAGTACTGTAACTGGTGAGATGAGACCAATCGGATCAAATGTTGATGATGCAAGACTCAAGACTTGACGTTTTGTTAACTCCTCCAAACATGGTATAATGAGCTTCTTCTGTGGAAACTGGATAACATCTCGATAATAATCCCATTCCATTCCCACTAAACCAGAAGTAGCGGCAGCTGATCCGGTCGATTCGTCATTTACCACTTGCTGCAACTTCTCTGAATTACTGAACCACTGACGTAAATTCATGTCAGATTTTCCCATGATGTCTCTGGCTACTTTGTAGTACGAAACAGCAGAATCTTCATCGGGTTGACCAGACAATGCATTGTCACAGTAGAACTTCTCTTGTAAGTCGCTGGCAACATCAGATACAAAACTGATAGGACTATTGCTAAACTTATTCAAGTGGAACAAGATAACTGCATTCAGAATAAATGATGAACTGGTACCTCCAAAAAATACCGAAGTATAACGATATACTCTAATGGGCTTATTCGGGTCACCATCTTGAAACCATAAAAATCTGACGAAGTCTCTATCTTCTGGCAACAGTTTTATCCGCAGAAATGCCTTTTCGATGTCTGCAACAAAGGCATACTTTTGAGTTCTGAAACGTTGAAGCAACTCATGGAGTGATCTCAGCAAACAGGGTCCAGTTTGAAGACAATCGTTTAATGAATATCTTCCAGCATTGGCTGCAAAAACTACTCTGAGGGGTGTAGTCTCGCTGTTTGAGCGTAGGACAAAGAAATGGCTGAGATAATGCGAGTTGACTTCATCCCATTCTTTATCAGGTTCAACTGGTTCTACATACTCCTTCTGAAGTTGATCTTGGATGATCTTGTTGTAGGCATCCCAGAGGTGCAGCTTTAGCAGTCTCTTCTTGACTTGCTCAAGGCGATTAAGGGCTATTGACAAATTTGATGGAAGATTGGGATGGTTGTCAAGCCATGGTAGAGGAACGTAATATGTCTTCTGATGATATTCTATTTGGCTAACAAATCTCTGAATGAAACCATCATCCTTTACCACTTCAGTTGACTCTTTAATTCCTAAGTTGTCAGAACCTAATGAAAGTTCAACTTGGTTGTGTAAATCAACATCACTGGATGTTGTTGGAAACCATGAGATATCAGGTGTATTGTTGGAATCTACAGCTAAGCTTAGCGTTCTGTGTTGATTACCATCGTTGAATGAAGACTTGAGTGGTCCAGAGAGAATGTAACCAAAAGACGAGGCTTGAGCTGTCGGGAATCCGCTGATAATATCTGGTTTCAAAAATTTCCATGCTGTATCAACACCTAACAAGATATCAACTGCAAATGTTGAACTTTCAAATTTGTCAGCTAGTGGTAAGCCCTGAATATGAGGTTCTTTCAAGCTTTCTGACCAATGTTCACAGTTGATTGGTTGGACAATAGTGTCTTTAATTAAGGTGTCAATTGTTATAGGACCATCATCTGTAATGACGTCAAACGAGCAAACTGGAAACCGCTGTCGTATAGATTTTCCTCCAAATGTGTCCACTTTGACGAAGCGATTGGCGTAAGGTACAACATCTAAATTACTGCTGATTCGTGACGTGCTGTAGGTCATTGAGGAACCTTCATCCACAAATATATTAGCAGGTAATGTTTTGTCATGATTCCGTACCAAAGCAATTGCAGTCTTCAAAAGTACTGGAGAAAAGGTGGGCCGGTGAACAGGAACTTCTGTACAGTCAGGTAAAGTTTTGTCGAGATTTAAACTTTGTGTGATGGCTGTTATACCAGAAGGAACCTTCTTTGGCGCAGTTTTAGGCATACTATTCTGGAGGGCTGATGCTCCATGTAGGCTGGTGTGATGTGGCTCTCTGCATACCGAACATCGCCACTTACTTGGGCACTGGGCTACCAAATGAGTGGGCTTTAGACAGTTCAGACAAAGATGCGCAGACACAACAGCTGACATTCTTTCTTCTGTTGATAATGTACATTGGAACGTGTTGTGTGAAGCTTTACAAATTGAACAATTTCTCATAGGTCTGTTGAACGCTTTGCCTTTTTTAGATTCAGAAGACTTGTAAGATGCGGAGAGTGTTGTTGCACTTCCCGAAGGTGGACGGGAAGAGGTTTCTTGATGTTGAACCTTGCTCTGAGGTGGAACTGACTTGGTTTTGGTTTCTTGTTGCTGGCTAAAGTAGGCTACTTGCTCAAGTTTTTTCACCTCAGCATGAAGAAATTCCATCAATTCTTGTAATGTTGGGTTATCATCAGGATATTTCTCCAATAAATTAGTCAAAGCATCTGAAGGTATTTTCTCCAACATAATAGGCACATAAAAGCTACCATAATTTTTGTCAGATAAACCAAGGGTATGAAGTGATCTAATATCTCCATTTATGGTATCGTAAAATGTTCTGAGTGATGAAGCAGTATACTGTGGTTTTGCAATACTGCACAGAGCAACACAATGAGCATTTTTAATTGCAGTTCTGTTTCCATAATTGTCCTGAAGAGTTGTTACAAGTAAATGGTAGTTATCGTCACTGGCAAGAATACCCTCTACCCTCTTCTTCACATCTTCTGATAGTTGACCTCTTAAAAAGTTGAACTTTGACACATTCGAAATATCATCACATTCATGAATTTCGCTTTTGAAAACGTCCCAAAAACTTATCCATTTTCTTCGATTGCCATCAAATGTAGGTAGAACCATTTTGGGTAATTTGACAGCAGAATGTTTTGCCTGTCGTGGATGGCGGTTTTCATCTGAAAAATTTCTTGTGAACAGGTTTGAAGGCTTAACGTATTCTTCTAAGCGTTGAATGAGTAAGGAATGATTATCAGACAACATATCAGATTCATGGAAGTCAGCATCTGCAGCTTCATAATTCTCCAATCTGGCATGATTATCTTGGATTTCTTCATCAAATTGGCTGATGTTCTCTTTAGCATTTTTTAGCTTACCAAGTATGACAGTGAGGAGCTGTATTGTTTCAGCTGACCTATCATTTTGATCCAAATAAGTGGAAATTCTTCTATCTTCTTTTGTAAATAAACTTCTTAAGCTGGCTCTTTTCCTGACAGTAATTCTTAGTGTCTCTTGAATTTCATGATGTAAATCACCAACATCTGATTTTGTAGCTTGATCTGGCATCTTGAAATCCAATGATACAAAAATCAACAACAAAAATGGCTGCCAGAGAAAGTTCATTCAAGGTTAAGTCAAAACATAATCATACACATCATTGTTTTTGAAATTATAGCTCTTTTGACCTGGTCACGGCACCAATTATGTGGGTTTGTTCATGTGTTTCACATATAAATGAATATTAAGATGTATAATAATTAAATATTTAACTCAAACACATATACATATCAACAGAGTACAAGAATGTTGTTATAAGAGCACAGGAAGTATATTGGAGTTATAGTTCATTAGTTGGAAAATGTCCGGTCACAGTATTATTGTTCAATTAATCCGAAGTATTCTGCTTACTCCACTTAAACAGATTCCACACTGTCTTTGGCGATATTAAACAATTTCAGCAAGTTTCGTCAAAATCGGTCAATAACTGTGCTTTGTAGAGTGTTTACAAGCTAAAAATTGAACGCGTTTTCAAAAACAAGGGCAATAACTGATATTAATTTTTTTTCGATTTGACTGGTTTTCAATAGGCTTCATCCTTGGGTGATAACAAATACTCAGGCCAAGTTTCATTAAAATCCATTAAAAATTGTTCTCTCAAGAGTGTTTACAAGCTAAAATTGAACGCGTTTTCAAGAACAAGGGCAATAACTCATACTAAATGTTTTTCGATTTCGCTGATTTTCGATAGGGTTTATCCTTGAGTTATAACATACTCTCACACCAAGTTTCATCAAAATCGGTCAAGAATTGCACGTTGTAGAGTGTTTACGAGCCATTCAAGAACAAGGGCACAAACTCATACTAATTTTTTTCCGATTTCGCTGATTTTCAATAGGGTTCATCCTTGCGTGATCATAAACACTCATATTAAGTTTCATCTAAATCCGTCAAGAATTACACCGTGTAGAGTGTTTACAAGCAATTGTGGACGGACGGACGGACGGACGGACGGACGGACGGATGTGGGTGACGACAATATACGCCCCCCATTTCATGTGGGCGTATAAAAATGGACAGATTCTATATTCCCTGGGGATGTTAGTTTCTCCCCCCTTTTTCTATTTGCAACATATGACTTCTTAAACGAAATCTACTAAAGGCTATCCTATGCTGTTTATTGGTGATTGCATCCAGATACAGTTCTGGTTCCAGAATTGATTTTATCTCACAATAAAACATAAGTTTGGATGAACAATTTATCTCACTATGCCATTCTTGTGAAGCACAATCTTTCACACGTTGGACAAATAATTGCAAGAAATAAATACCATTCCCAACATGCTGGTTGTTCCATACAAAATGAAAACCGTAAGTGTATAACAAATTTCTGATTTTTGTTGCCCAGTTTTCGAATAACATCGTTTCGGATATCTATCTATGGAAGGGAATAGCTGC
The DNA here is from genome assembly GCA_030562195.1 of Nipponacmea schrenckii. Taxonomy (NCBI): domain Eukaryota; kingdom Metazoa; phylum Mollusca; class Gastropoda; family Lottiidae; genus Nipponacmea; species Nipponacmea schrenckii. Next base: position 2,630,246 of record JAUJPP010000011.1, read on the forward strand.
CATAATTAGATGCAATGAAGAAGTGTCTAATTCCATTGTAATTAGTCAAATGACATGTGTAATAAAACAAAATCCCTTAATATCAAAAGACATATGACTGCTTTTGTTAAAGTAAACTGTTTTAAAACAAAAGTTGTATGTTTAACGGCAAGATCAGTCTTGTTTTTGTAGAATATAATATTACTAAAAACTTTTTACATTAGATGTATGTCACAAACCCCCCTTCATAACACACTGGTTATATGTCGCGTGCAGTTTCTCTTTTATCATTTCACTTTTGTCATATCTATTTTGTCGTATCTTTTACGTTCATCCCATGACCACCACGTGACCAAAAAATAGAAATCATTTAAGAACTGCTCCCAGTGGAATTTATAGTCTTGTTCTTCATGACAGACGGTAAATGAATTTTCGCCACCAATTCCATGATAATAATAATGATTCTTTATTTGGGTCAACAATTTATTACGCATAACATTTTCGATTTCCCATTTAAGTTCGCTTATTTAAGCCTTTGCTTAAACTGTCTCTTTGCTAAAGCCCCTTTCCAGGTTAAGAATTGTTTTTCTTTTCTTTATTTTTTGGCATTTATCTATTTCAGTGGTTTTCAACCTTGGGGATGTCGGAAAACTTTTAGGTCACGCGAACAACATATAATCGCAAAAAAAAAAAAAAAACTGTTGTGTCTGTGAACATGTTATGGTTTGAGATTTAATGCAAGGCCTTTAAAGTCAATATTTGAAATGAAATAGGAGACGCGAACTTTTCATTAACCAAAAAATGGGGACATTGCTTGAAAAGGTTGAATTCCACTGATCTATTTAGACACATCTGATTTTTAGGTCGCGGAGCTTCTAAGACAAGCTGCATCCCACCTCACTTCAAATTCCGATGATTTGCCTGTGCCAGAAAACACCCCCCCCCCCCCACAAAAAGCTACTACTACTGGTACTGCTGCCACCAAAAAATCGGCTCCTCTCCATTCCACTACTACTATTAGGCCTCGGTACTAGTACTAGCCTTATAAAGAGAAAACAGGCGACACATTTCTTGACGGATAGTATTATTAGTTTTGGACTCCTTATCGGTGGTTTGTGACTGGTTTTCTGGCTCAGACAAAACCTCGGAATTTGAAGTGAGGTGGGATGCAGCTTGTTTCAGTAGCTCCACAACCTTGCTTATGTTGTCTGATAAGTACAAGTATCTAAATTAAGGGTCTTGATTATCTCTTGAAGCGGTGAACTATATTTTATTTCCGAATGATGTGTCCAAATAGATAAATGCCAAAAAAATAAAGAAAAGAGGATTTAGCAGCGAGACAGTTTAAGCAAAGGCTTCAACAATCGAACTTAAATGAGAAATCGAAAATGTTATGCATAATAAATTGTTGACCAGAATAAAAAATCATTATTATTATCATGGCAATTGGTGTCGAAAATTCATTCACCGTCTGTCATGAAGAACAAGACTATAAATTCCACTGGGAGCAGTTCTTAAATGATTTCTATTTTTTGGTCACGTGATGGTCATGTGATGAACGTAAAAGATACGACAAAATAGATATGACAAAAGTGAAATGTTAAAAGAGAAACTGCACGCGACATATAACCAGTGTGTTATGAAGGGGGGTTTGTGACATACATCTAATGTAAAATGTATTTAGTAATATTATATTCTACAAAAACAAGAGTGATCTTACCGTTAAACATACAACTTTTGTTTTAAAACAATTTACTTTAACAAAAGTTGTCATATGTTTTTTTATATTAATGTATCTTGTTTTATCACACATGTCATTTGACGTATTACAATGGAATTAAACATTTCTTCATTGCTTCTAATTATGGCAGCTTTTCCCCTTTCCATATCTATCATCTGACATTGTTAAGATTTTAAGCAAGTATTTGATACATTTTTTATACAATAATACATATAGTAGGTATCTGCCTAATTCACCCAGAACAGCCTGATTGGGCCTAATTCACCCAGAACAGCCTGGAGATGATATTTTTACTCCAAGTAGTTTCTTACAGAACGGGTACTGTATACTTTCAATAGATTTGTAAGACTAAAAACCCCCCAAATTTCAGCGCCATAGGTCAGAATAGGCACAATCATGTGATCAAACAAATATAGTGCTTTTTTGTAACATAAATTGGACTTGTTAATAAAGCGATTTACAAGAATAAGACCCTTTTGTGCTGAGGAACATAAAGTTTGAATATTTTTATACCAAGATAGAGTTGGAGTAAATACAATTCAATTAGGTCCGTTGCGCTTGGTAGCAGCATTGTGAGCTCTCTATCATTTTCATAAATTGTGGATTTATAAATATTTTAATACATTGGAAACTTAGCAGGAGAGCTCGATATTGACCAACGAACTCAACCCGCCAGGGCTCAAGATACTGGATAGTGGTCTTGGGAGAAGCAGAAGGAATACGACAGTAATACTACAGTTTATTTACATGAAAACAAAACACAAGACATTTGAACAACAATTACATACATAAACACTAAACTTTTCCGACTTGTGATAAAATACCCTATATTTGGGACAGGTTCTCTATTAGAGCGGAGCTTTTAAAAACTCCCGTCATAGAGAACCAAGAACCAACCCATACCGGGAATTAATTTTGCCAACAAGCCAAATAGCCAGATCGTCTAAGGACTAGGAACTGTAGTACTTAAAGCTATGAGCGGAGTGCTGGGACTCCCATAGAATCAGGTACACAGAGCCAAACTTACCCAGTTTAGAGCCCACGACCGACTGACTTATCAACGCTAAAGTGCGTCCTTTTATACCTAATAACTGCACGTGCAAAGTGCGACATCTACTACCATTGGTCAATATTTGCATAACAAGTTTTTAATTGGCTAACGTTTCATAACAAGTAAATGCCCGGCTTTAACAATCAAGTACAGCCACTTGCTAGGAAATCCTACTTCCGATTACGTTACAATCTATAAATACACTGTTTGGGAATGCCGTATACATGAAATTCCCTACACTATTATTAAAAACAAAGTTACTAGATTGATCGATAAAGCTAAAGTTGATTTCTATTCGAACAAGATAGAAAATGGTGACAATAGACAAAAGGATTTGTAAAAAGTTGTGAACATTCTGTTGAACTATAACCCTGATAAAACTATTCTTCCAGATAGTGAATGTGATGATGAAAGACTTGCCAATTTATTTTCAGATTTCTTTAAGTCCAAAATTCAGAAAATAAGAATAGATATAAACTATTGATTTTAACAAGAACACTGCCTCTTTAAATAGTTTTGATCAAGTTAATGAGATTACTATCAAGAAGTTAATTATGTCATCAGCTCCAAAGTCATGTTCATTAGACCCTATTCCCACTCCCCTCCTGAAAGATTGCATTGATGATTTAATCCCTGTTATTACCAGTATTATTAATTCCTGCATAGTTACCTCAACTCTTCCTGATATTTTCAAATTAGCTTTTGTAACCCCTCTAATAAAGAAGTCCTCACTTGATCCAAACATTTTTAAAAATTACAGACCGGTTTCAAATCTTAGTTTTATATCAAAAATACTTGAGAAATGTATAGCCAGTCAATTAACAAATTTTATCACTGAAAACCTCCTATTTGAACCATTTCAAAGTGCTTACAGAAAATTCCACAGTACCGAGACTGCTCTTACCCGTGTTTTTAATGATATTTTAATTGATATTGATAGCAAAAAAATCTGTTCTTTTAATTTTACTTGATTTAAGTGCTGCCTTTGATACGGTAGATATTCCTATTTTATTAAAACGACTGTGGAATAGATTTTGTATTTCTGGCAATGCTTAAAGTTTGTTAAAAAGCTATCTTGTAGGTAGAAAACAATGTGTTCTTGTTAATGGCAAAACTACAAAAGATTCAATTTTATCTTTTGGTGTACCTCAAGGCTCAGTTTTAGGTCCAATTTTATTTACCTTGTACACTTCTCATCTTGGCGACATAGTCAAAAAAAAATGATCTTAACTTACATTTATATGCTGACGATACTCAATTATATATTTCTTTCTGTCCTAATCACCCCACTTCACATCAACTGAGTAAATCACAACTAGAAAGTTGTATAACTGAAATCAGATTATGGATGTCAAAAATTTTTCTAAAATTAAACGATGATAAAACTGAATATATGATTTTAGGCTCAAAACATCAACTTAATAAACATGCACAATATATAAATATTCCACTTGTAATTGGTGATTGTAGTATAGACTCTTCTCTCTCAGCTCGTAATATTGGTGTGATTATGGATAGTGCTATGAGTATGGAAGCTCAGATGTAAATTATGTTTTTGAAATATCAGAAATATTGGTAAAATTCGCAAATTTTTAACTGTAGATGCCACAAAATTACTTGTTAATTCTTTCATCACTTCCAGATTAGATAATTTTAATTCTTTATTAGTTGGTTTACCATCAAAACTTATAGATAAATTTTAGAGGGTTCAAAACACTGCCGCACGATTGGTGACTCGTTCTAAGAAAACAGATCATATTACACCTATTTTATTGGATTTACATTGGTTACCTGTTAAATATCGAATAAATTCGATAAATTACTTTTAAAGCCAGTTAGTTATAATTTAATATCTTATGGACAACGTTCTTTTAGTTTTCAAGCCCCATATTTATGGAATAAATTACCGTTTAATATAAGATCTTGTACTTCACTATTTTCTTATAAGAAACAAATAAAAACATATCTTTTTAAACTTGCATTCGATACTTAGTCCAGTGAAACCTCGTTATCTCGACATCGGTAATCTCGATGTTCCGTTTAACTCGAGGTCCTTGCGCGGTCCCGGCAATATCCTTCTTTAACCCCCTTTTAAAAAAAAACGTTAATCTCGAATTCGGGAAACTCGATTAACTGGATATGTCGACCTAATCTCACGGTCCCATCAAAAACATCATCAATTAAATCACTATGTGTATCTCGAAGTCATCATCTTACCGATAATACACGTATGTATAATCCTTTATTATTCATTCAATTGCGACAATCAACATAATTAACACCAATTAAATGGTTGATAAGTATTACTCTGTAGGTCTATAAAACGAAACAATGCCTCTCAATGGTCATTTTTATGTCTCATCATGTGTTTAATCGAGAAATCTAACGAAGGACCCGTTACCGGGGGATAGTTGGATCGTCTAATTCCCAATTGCAATTTGTTACCGTAATGCCGGTTTTTCCAATGGCGTAGTATTACAAGAAGATTCCGACGAAGACGTCCCCCTCTCTTTTATTCGATCCAGAGTGTGTACGTCAGTTACATTAGAAGAGTATGCTGTGATTGATGATAATTTAGCCACCACAGCAGAAATCACAGCTGACGTTATTGTGCAGGAAATCATGGACAGTAGAAGTATTCAGGAACCGAACCCGAAGAAGATGATAGTCACGAAGAACCGATATCGCGGCCAACTAAATGTGATGTCATGAAGTCCCTTGAAACTCTGGACAGGTGGATTGCGATGACCGAGTGCACAGACGATCTTTCCCTATTGTTGATACACTTAAAGAACGAATAGGCACCGAGGATTTAAAAGCTCGATTTCATGTTCAGGAAACGATTACTAGTTTTTTCCAAAAAATGTAAATAACTTGTAAGATTGAAAAACATTGTTTTATTATTAATATTAATTGTTATTGTTACATAAAATTTTTCAATAATGAATAATACATGTAGTATAAATAAAATTATCATTGATACATATCGATCTCGTTATATTTTTATACAAGGGAAATAACTCCACTTAATAGATTTCAAGATGGCGGCTAAATCCCATGATCGTTTGTCTCGAGGTACTGTTTATCTCGAAGTATTCTTATAGCACCGCCGACTTCGAGATAACGAGGTTTTACTTGTACTTTTACTATGGCTTCAATTATGTCTCAGTGTGTATTAAATTGTAGTTATTTTTTTCTTTTTTATCATTTTTTCAATGTTTTTTATCAACATTTATTATTTATAACCTTTTAACATTATATTGTTTTCTTGTAAAGTTCCTCTGAACACATTTTTGAAAGAGCTCACTATAAATATTTTGTAATAATAAATAAATAAATAATTCCTAAATATTTGTAGTCTTGAACAACCTCAAGTTGTTCCCCTTTATAAAACTATTTTTCATAGATTTCAAGGGCCCACCTATCCTAAATACAATAACTTTAGAGGTGTTAACTTTCATCGAATATTCACCACAAAATTGACTAAGGATATTAATTTGTTTTTGAAGATTTCCTACAGTATCTGACACATTTGCAATATCATCCGCGAAAAGCAACTGGACAATGTTCGGTTCATTTTGATCAATGAATATACGATGACAGTTACATTCTAATAAATCTATGAATTGATTAAGAAACATAATAAAAAGGAATGGACTGAGCATACAACCCTGTTTAGTACCAATGGTACAATCAAAATAATCTGTAAGAGAGTTATCATCACCTAGAACACATGATTTCATACCACAATACATTGAATATAATATTCTGACAATTTTAGTACTAACATTATACTTGACAAGAATAAATAACAACAATGGGTGTTGTGTTAAATCGAAGGCTGATGAGAAATCAATGAAGATACAATACATTCTACCTTTGTCAAGTATTTTTGAACCACACATGATAGTGTAAAACAATTGTCTACTGTACTGTAAGAACGCCTATACCCGGCTTGTTGTTCCCTGAAGATGCCTTCATTGTTTCCCCATTTGACTAATCTTTCAGCTATCAATTTTGTAAATATTTTCCCCATAACATTTAGTAATGATATCCCCCTATAGTTTGTGCATATAGACTTATCACCTTTCTTATGTACTAGGAATATAATTGCTTTACTCCATCGTTCAGGGAAAACTCCTTCATTTAAGATCTTATTAAAGAGTGAGAGTAAATATGGCATTAAAACATCCTTTGAACATTTGAACATGTCAATGATAAGGCCATCCTCACCGGGCGACTTACCATTTTTCATACGATTTAGTGTATTTACTACTTCTGGTGCAGATATAGGCTGATCAAGAATGTCGTGAGTGACCATAGCCATATTATCAACACTTTCACGAGCTATGTCTACCAATTCATTATCAGTTCAATTATTACCTTGTGTCAACAACCCCATTGAAATGATTAAACCATTGTTGATGGGTTATGCAATTACTTGTTATACCATTACTTTTCCTATTAAAACGCTTTAGCTTATTCCACATATCATTACTATCATTAATATTCATAAGTTCATCTATTTCATTTTGTTTATGTAGTGCCTTCTGCTGGTTACAGTAATTTCTAACTTTGCAGTTGCTATTTAGATATGAACTAAGGTTATCTGAATTTTTACTTTTTCTAAAGCATTTAAGGCAGTCATATTTTATTTTTTTTAATTCAGAACATTTTCTATTCCACCATGATGGTTGGGGTTTATGGTTTTTAGGTTTTCGTAACATAAATTGACATGCATTTTGAATATTAGATGTCAGTATGTTTACTGCCTCATCTATATTGGCTTTGACATGATTTTCAAATTGTTCCTGTGGTTCTAAGTGTGAATTCAAATTTGTTTTGAAAATTTCAATGTATTCAGGACCCCAAGAATATAATAGCCTATTTTTGACAGATTTTTCCTCTGTTATGCCATTTGGCTCAACATCCTGGTGGAATGTACATACTATAGGAAAGTGATCTAAAATATCACATGATAGAATTTCTAAGGAAACTGTGTAATTAAATAGCTCAGGACTAGCAATAAAGTAATCTATTACACTTTTACCCTTAGAGTTGAGGAAGGTGAACTCACCTTCTTCATCTCCCTTAACTCTCCCATTTACGACATAAATTTCAAATAATTTACATAGGTTGATAAGGTATCTGCCAAATGTATTTATAGTGTTATCACATGATGACCTCTCTAGATTGAATTCACCCCCCAGTGGACCGGGGTTAAGAATAGGTCCACCGTCCCCCATTACGTGTCGTAAAAGGCGACTGATTTGGGGCACCTCGTTTGCCGTGAGGTGCGACCCGTGTCGGTTTTGAATGGACTCCTGGTGGTTGAGGGTAACATACTTCCCAATACATCACTTTGGGCCAGGGGATTCCTAGACGGGTGGCCAGTGTGGCCCACGCTGGTCAATCGGCTTGTCGTGTTGAGCCTATGAGTCGGTGGTCAGAACAGATAAAACTTTTTCTAATCACAGATTATTTCCTTATCATCCAATTCAATTCACCGACTCAGAAGCAGCGGCTTGGGCCAATTGGGTAAAAATAAAATAAAAGTTCGGAATTTATTTGCTCCATCCAGAACTTTTATTCCCTTTTTTATCTGAGTATATCTCCCGATTACCCCTAGGGCGCTGGCGCTGGAGTCCCGCGCCGAGCCTGCGCGGAGGTCGTGGTCCGTGGTGGTCGGGGGTCTCGGGAGATGAATCTTCTACATTTTCTTCATGGCTACATTAACCCCCCCAAAAAAAACCAATAAACGTAGGCTAACCGAGGCAGAATTTGCTGAATCATCTAGCTCGTCTAGTGATTCCTGGCCTCGGTTTCTTGTCATCAATAGTAGTAACCCTGAGAGGTCTTTAGCATCATTATCACCATTTGCTATTGCCAAAGGAATAGCTGGTTTAGCTAGTGAACCTAAATCGATAAAAAAAAACTTCGTAACGGGTCTTTATTGCTCGAATGTCACCGAAAAATTCATTCTGAATTATTATTAAAATCAACATCTTTGGTAAATATTCCCATAAGTGTATCTCCACATTCTTCGTTGAACTCCTCGAAGGGTGTCGTTCGACACCCCGATCTAAGTGGATGTTCTTCAGAGGAAATGATGGAAGAATTAAAAAACATTGGCGTCACGAACGTAGATCGTATTTTTATCCGTCGTGATGGCCAAATGATATCAACTAATACATTCATACTTCTTTTTAATAGACCCGATTTACCATGTTGTTGTTCCCTGAAGATGCCTTCATTGTTTCCCCCTTTGACTAATCTTTCAGCTATCAATTTTGTAAATATTTTCCCCATAACATTTAGTAATGATATCCCCCTATAGTTTGTGCATATAGACTTATCACCTTTCTTATGTACTAGGAATATAATTGCTTTACTCCATCGTTCAGGGAAAACTCCTTCATTTAAGATCTTATTAAAGAGTGAGAGTAAATATGGCATTAAAACATCCTTTGAACATTTGAACATGTCAATGATAAGGCCATCCTCACCGGGCGACTTACCATTTTTCGTACGATTTAGTGTATTTACTACTTCTGGTGCAGATATAGGCTGATCAAGAATGTCGTGAGTGACCATAGCCATATTATCAACACTTTCTCGAGCTATGTCTACCAATTCATTATTACCTTGTGTCAACAACTCATTGAAATGATTAAACCATTGTTGATGGGTTATGCAATTACTTGTTATACCATTACTTTTCCTATTAAAACGCTTTAGCTTATTCCTCATATCATTACTATCATTAATATTCATACGTTCATCTATTTCATTTTGTTTATGTAATGCCTTCTGCTGGTTACAGTAATTTCTAACTTTGCAGTTGCTATTGAGATATGAACTAAGGTTATCTGAATTTTTACTTATTCTAAAGCATTTAAGGCAGTCATATTTTATTTCTTTTAATTCAGAACATTTTCTATTCCACCATGATGGTTGGGGTTTATGGTTTTTAGGTTTTCGTAACATAAATTGACATGCATTTTGAATATTATATGTCAATATGTTTACTGCCTCATCTATATTGGCTTTGACATGATTTTCAAATTGTTCCTGTGGTTCTAAGTGTGAATTCAAATTTGTTTTGAAAATTTCAATGTATTCAGGACCCCAAGAATATAATAGCCTATTTTTGACAGATTTTTCCTCTGTTATGCCATTTGGCTCAACATCCTGGTGGAATGTACAAACTATAGGAAAGTGATCTAAAATATCACATGATAGAATTTCTAAGGAAACTGTGTAATTAAATAGCTCAGGACTAGCAATAAAGTAATCTATTACACTTTTACCCTTAGAGTTGAGGAAGGTGAACTCACCTTCTTCATCTTCCTTAACTCTCCCATTTACGACATAAATTTCAAGTAATTTTCATAGGTTGATAAGGTATCTGCCAAATGTATTTATAGTGTTGTCACATGATGACCTCTCTAGATTGAATTCAATTTCAAAAATATTATTTCCAAAAGGGAGGTAATCATCTTTATTTGAGAGTAAATCCGAGAGTTGACCTACCCTAGCATTTAGGTCCCCACAGATAAGTATAGAAGGTTCAAAGTTTTGAGACTCAATTATTTGGCATATACCCTCCTCTATGATATTGATTCCATTTTGTTTGCCATCATACAACACATTGTAAGTATTGGAGTTCTCTGGGGGTACATACAAGATACAAACTAAAATATCATTTTGAGAGTTCATTAACTTCCTATCACATTATAAATATACTTGAATATACATGTAAGTAAACCTTTTTTACAAACTTTTTCATGTAATCGTTGAGATAAACACATGCCCCATGGGGGACTGCACCATAAATAGAATTTTTATGACCGTGGTTTGAGAACATAGTATGATTTGGGAAGATAGATTTAAGTTCAATATCATCTGAAGCCATAGTTTCTTGCAAGAAAATACAATCATAAGTAATAAAAGATAATGAGATATCAGGCCTTTCTTTCAAATTTGAGATGCCATTTATGTTCCAATAAATGATTTTAAATGTTTTTTTTTAAATTTTTGCTTTGGACCTGGCCTTTATATCAATAATTTTCATTATTTACAATTTCATTTTTATCAGTGTCATACCTATAAATAATGTCATTAATAACCAGTTTATCAAATGTCAAAAGAGTTTTACAGTTAGGATTTTCACGTTTAGCTTCGTTTCTGAATTTAATTAGTTCTTTTCTAGCTTTTCTCAAATCAACACTGTAATCTTCACTTATCTTAACTGGACTGTCCTTGGTTAGTTTTCCTCTAGCTGCTCTCAGAACACTATTTCTATCCTTTATTCTAATAAATTTTAACAACATACCCCTAGGTTTTCTTGGTTGATTTGTATGAGTCTGTTTCTTTCCTATTCTGTAAACCTCTGATAAATCACCAGCTTGTAAATTACCATCAATTATAGTTGTGAGGAATTTGAGTGCTTCTTCTTCCGTATTCTCATCTTGTGATTCCTCTATTCCACATATTATTAGATTGGATTTTATATCTTTATTCTCTATAGTTTGGATTTTATTCTTTAAATTTTTGTTTTCTTTCTCTAATTGGTTAATCTTCTCATTTAATACTGCATACGATTCCCTTGTTTACTTACTAAGTTTTCCTATCTCATCTTCTAACTTTGTAGAATAGGTAGTCAGTTGCTTTGAAAGATCGGTTATCATGCATTTTAATTTACCAACAATATTCTGCCCTTCTACTGTAGCTTTTGACACTTGTACTTCTCCATTATTTGTGCTTAATAAAGTTTGCTACCATTATCCCAATACCTAAACCTGGTAAGGATCCTACGAATCCTACAAATTATCGCCCTATAGCATTGACCAGCTGCATATTTAAAACCATGGAACGGATGATCAATAGAAGGCTCGTTTGGCACCTCGAGTCAAACAATCTTCTTACTTACCTCCAATGTGGATTTCCCTCCAGTGGACCGGGGTTAAGAATAGGTCCACTGTCCCCCATTGCGTGTCGTAAAAGGCGACTGAATTGAGGCTCCTCGTTTGCCGTGAGGTGCGACCCGTGTCAGTTTTGAATAGACTCCTGGTGGTTGAGGGTAACATAATAATAATAATAATAAACTCTTTATTTTACATGGGTCAGAATTAGGCCCAATACACAAGGACATGGTCCTGTCTCACATTCAGCCCATGGGGCAATACATTGGGGAAAAAAAAAAAAAAAATACATAATATCTCAATATACAATTCGTCTGAAATACTAAAAATACACAAGTACATGTGTATCAAATGGACAGAGATATGTTCCGGCGATCAAGTACATGACCACAAATAAATATACAATACTTCACGTACAATTTGTTTAAAAATACACAAGTACATGTGCATGAATGGAAAGATTTTCAACCTACAATTTGTTTATAAAATGGATGTAATA
>JAUJPP010000011.1:2642939-2659567 GCA_030562195.1 Nipponacmea schrenckii
AAATTTATAATTTCGTTTAATCTGTATAGTTGCTGTATCGATATACTTACATAGTTAATGTTTATATAGGTTAATTTTCGTTTTAGCTGGTCGTTTTTTTGCATAGTTGATACTCTTCTCAGTTCCTATCAAGGAGGGGGGTGTGTTCGAAAGTATAACTTTCGTTTCGTTTTTTATATGTGCACGTGCAAAAGTATAGGTTGAAAATTGTAGGGAGCCAGCGTAGTAATACAGAAGAATAAATCTGGCCTCCGACCCGTCAACATCGTCTTAATGTATTATGTAATTTTTAATAGTCATCGTCATCGTCATCGAATAAAAGTATAAATTTTTAATGTGTCGTTTACTTCCACAGCGGTCGAGTGACTTCGCAGTCCTCGTCGCAACACTATATCTGCACCAGAAGTAGTAAATACACTAAATCGTATGAAAAATGGTAAGTCGCCCGGTGAGGATGGCCTTATCATTGACATATTCAAATGTTCAAATGTTCAAATGTTCAAAGGATGTTTTAATGCCATATTTACTCTCACTCTTTAATAAGATCTTAAATGAAGGAGTTTTTCCTTGAACAATGGAGTAAAGCAATTATATTCCCAGGTAAGAAAGGTGATAAGTCTATATGCACAAACTGTGGGGGGGATATCTTTACTAAATGTTATGGGGAAAATATTTACAAAATTGATAGCTGAAAGATTAGTCAAATGGGGAAACAATGAAGGCATCTTCAGGGAACAACAAGCCGGGTTATAGGCGTTCTTACAGTACAGTAGACAATTGTTTTACACTATCATGTGTGGTTCAAAAATACTTGACAAAAAGTGAAGGTAGAATGTATTGTATCTTCATTGATTTCTCATCAGCCTTCGATTTAACACAACACCCATTGTTGTTATTTAGTCTTGTCAAGTATAATGTTAGTACTAAAATTGTCAGAATATTATATTCAATGTATTGTGGTATGAAATCATGTGTTCTAGGTGATGATAACTCTCTTACAGATTATTTTGATTGTACCATTGGTACTAAACAGGGTTGTATGCTCAGTCCATTCCTTTTTATTATGTTTCTTAATCAATTCATAGATTTATTAGAATGTAACTGTCATCGTATATTCATTGATCAAAATGAACCGAACATTGTCCAGTTGCTTTTCGCGGATGATATTGCAAATGTGTCAGATACTGTAGGAAATCTTCAAAAACAAATTAATATCCTTAGTCAATTTTGTGATGAATATTCGATGAAAGTTAACACCTCTAAAGTTATTGTATTTAAGATAGGTGGGCCCTTGAAATCGTATGAAAAATGGTTTTATAAAGGGGAACAACTTGAGGTTGTTCAAGACTACAAATATTTAGGAATTATTTATTTATTTATTATTACAAAATATTTATAGTGAGCTCTTTCACAAATGTGTTCAGAGGAACTTTACAAGAAAACAATATAATGTTAAAAGGTTATAAATAATAAATGTTGATATAAAACATTGAAAAAATGATAAAAAATAAAAAAAAGATAAAAATAACTACAATTTAATACACACTGAGACATAATTGAAGCCATATTAAAAGTACAAGTAAAACCTCGGTATCTCGAAGTCGGCGGTGCTATAAGAATACTTCGAGATAAACAGTACCTCGAGACAAACGATCATGGGATTTAGCCGCCATCTTGAAATCTATTAGGTGGAGTTATTTCCCTTGTATAAAAATATAACGAGATCGATATGTATCAATGATAATTTTATTTATACTACATGTATTATTCATTATTTAACAATTTATATAACAATAACAATTAATATTAATAATAAAACAATGTTTTTCAATCTTACAAGTTATTTACATTTTTTGGAAAAAACTACTAATCGTTTCCTGAACATGAAATCGAGCTTTTAAATCCTCGGTGCCTATTCGTAGGCTATAAGTGTATCAACAATAGGGAAAGATAGTCTGTGCACTCGGTCATCGCAATCCACCTGTCCAGAGTCTCAAGGGACTTCATGACATTACATTTAGTTGGGCCCCGATATCGGTTCTTCGTGACTATCATCTTCTTCGGGTTCGGTTCCTGAATACTTCTACTGTCCATGATTTCCTGCACAATAACGTCAGCTGTGATTTCTGCTGTGGTGGCTAAATTATCATCAATCGCAGCATACTCTTCTAATGTAACTGACGTACACACTCTGGATCGAATAAAAGAGAGGGGGACGTCTTCGTCGGAATCTTCTGTTTCTTCTGGTACTACAACGCCATTGGAAAAACCGGCATTACGGTAACAAATTGCAATTGGGAATTAGACGATCCAACTATCCCCCGGTAACAGGTCCTTTTTTTTTTTCCTTTTTTTTTACCCTCAGAATTGGTAGTCTCAAACCAAAAAGCGGATGAGAACTACCGCTCACTATGGTACTAACTAGTTAACAATGGCGTATCTTATGGGAGTAAACCATCTTTTTAGTTCAAATTGTTATTGTTAAATATTTATATATGGATCGAAAATAAAGAATGTACCACTGTCTCATTAATTAGTATAGTCTATGGGATATACCATTAGTTATAGAGGGGTATAGCGAGGGATAAAGCAGTCAGTCAGCCATAACTAATTACCTTAAAAAGATTATGTCTTTTGAAATTATATCTTATGGGAGTAAACCATATAACTAATGGTATATCCCATAGACTATACTAATTAATGAGACAGTGGTACATTCTTTATTTTCGATCCATATATAAATATTTAACAATAACAATTTTATAGACGTGAATTTAAATTTGATATACTTTATGATAACTTTAAACAATGCCCAATAGCATCCAAATTTTCCATTGTTGTTTTCGAACCATTTTCCAACTGGGTTTTCAGCCTCAATAGACGGTTATCTAGTTCTCGATAAACACGCTTTCTGCATCGAACTGCTGCCCCATTCTCAATCTGGCGCAACTTAGCTTCCTCAGATCTTTCCATCTTTTTGATAACATTTATAAATGTATATATTGTTGGATGTGGGGAATTGAATTTTTTGTTAAGTTTGCTGTGAAATCCTTCTAAATTGTTGTTAGTGCGGGGGCCTTCAGTGTCAAAATGGTTCCACAGGGGGATCTTGAATCTAGCATCATCATCAACCCATGTTGATGTGATATAGTCATTGAAGGTCTGTTGTTGTTGGACGGCTGGAGATTCTTCCATTATTTCGATCCATGTATCCTGGACTTGGGTTAGGTGGTAGCAGGGCCATCCCAGCAGCTCTCCTGATCCATCGATTAACCTCTGGATCTTCCTTGTACTGTGTTGAATGTCCTAGTTCTTGCGTTTTCCTCCAGATAGCTTGAGTATAATGGAAAAAACAACCCTTTGTTATAGTATGGGGGAACTCCCTATCAATCGCACGGATGGCAGCCGATTCAAAATCTGTTTGGATTATTGTAGGGGAAAGAGGTCTATTCATTGCCTCAGCAACAAAATGTTTTGTCAAACTAAATAGGCGGCAGTACGTATCTGTTGTGCGGTTTGGTAGGAGAGCATATAATAGTGGATAACTTGTTGCACCAAATCTTCCGTGTAAGATGTACAGTTGATTCCATAAAGCTGGACATGCAGAAAAAGTACCATCCATATATATGATATCACTTGCCTGTAACGCTTCCAGTTGATTCTGTGTGGAAAAGGCTATCATTTTATCATCTATTCCATCATCAAATAATAAAAATCTGCTTCCATTTTCAGTGAGGTTCCATGGAACTTCTAAACGTACATCTGCTCGGCATGTAGGACGGGCTGGTGTAGTCTTACGGCGGTGGCGATATAATGAGCTTTTTAGACTTTCGAAAGATGGTAGATTTGGTATGAAATGAAATGAAATGTATTATTTAAAAATTTTATAAGAAGTTTAAGTGAGCAATCATCATTGTGTATATCTCTCTTTTAATATCTTTTTAATTATATGGCCTTAATACAGGTTATATAAGTATAAATATGCATATATATAAATAGAAATATAGTATATCATGTATAAAATAAAAGATGAGTAATATATTGCAGTTCCTTCACCCGTGTTAAGGGCATAGGCGGTCACCCTGGGGTGACTAAGCATATCCAAAGCACGAGTGAAGGAAGTGCAATAGGGATTGAAAGGGCGGGACCGGCCACGGTGGCAGAAAATCATATACACCATAGCCGGTACCGCTCAATGAATTATGATATAGGTATATATATAGTAGTGTAAAAATAATCTGTTGTATAATTTTTATACTATCACAGAACATTGTAAATAATATCGCCCACATTATAACAAGAATCATGTATAAGTGGCCAGTGGGTATATAAATAAGTTTTGGTAGAATTTCTATAAAATAATGATGGAATTAAAAATATATGGATTGATGAATGTAATTGTACATAATTAAATGCTACTGTGTGGCAAGGCTGTGTGTGATGTGCCGGTCTCACCAAGTTCGGGGTCAGAGACGTATCTGCAGCATCAAACTACTTTGACATGAAGCAGGGACGCATCTGAGTTTATTTTGGATAAGGCCGGCAGAAGGTTTGAGTGGCCATGCAAAGGCATTCCGAGAAGGAAGCTATAGACTGACTGCTATCGAGACACTGTACTTATATCGGTATACGGGGGTCAGAGCTGCAGTAGTCTATGTATAATTGCATCTATCATTGCTTCTATTGGCCTAGGAACAGTCCTATTGGTCCAAATAATGTGGAAGTAATGATAGATGTAGGGATACAGGCTGGCGTGAAGATCATGAAGGTAGATGGTGAATTCTTTTTTTTTTTTTTTTTTTTTTTTTTAGTCCACTTACCCACCCACACTCCGATCAAGTGCATGGTGGATATACTAGTTTAAACATATGTACATAGTAATATCCACCTCTCACATATGCCCTTCTTACAAAAATAAAAATAATTAAAAATCTAGTAAAGGCATATGTGAGGCGATCATCATCGTGTAACCATAACGTATAATACATATAAAAAAAAAAAGAAAGATTTATTTAAATTAATTACCGAAGATATGTATTATGTATATATAATTATAATATAGTTTATTGCACAATATATTAATGTAAATATAATCTAAGTATGTGTATAAATATAGTCTATGTATGTAAATAAATATAATCTATATATATAATATAATATATGTATATAAATATATAATATGTATGTAAATAAATATATAATATGTATGTATAAATATATGAGATAATGTATAATATAGGTAAATGTAAAAATATATAAGAATTATGAATTTAAAAATATGAGTGAAATGATATATGAATATCACAGATGAGGCTGAGATCGAGAATGGTTATAGCAGCAAAGGTGATATCTCCAACAATCGATACAATAGATTATCGATTATATCACCGACAGGTTTTGGGGCAGAACGATTTGTCCAGATGATGTTAAAATAATGGAACATATGGGGGAACAGTTTGTGGTGTATCCCTGGCATGAATCGTACGAATTCATGCAACTGGATGGGCTGTTTTAGGGTGTTCGACATAAAGTGGCAGAAGCTATTCCGTAATGGTGACAAATAGTCACACGTTACAAAAAGATGTAACAACGTTTCAGGATGTTTATGGCAATACCCACACTTGACATTAAACTCTTGCGTGCTCCGTTTGGAGAGGAGGTGTCGAGTCGGGAGGGCAGAATGAATCAAGAGGAAAAGGAATTCCTTCTCCCCCTGACTCAGACTCGACTTCCAAAGATTTTGGAACACACAAGAGAATGTGATGTGTGGGTAATGCTGCTGCACTGTAATGGTATGGTGTTGTTGATTTAAAAGATTATTGTATAAATTTTTTGAAGTTATAAGCAGCTGCCAATTAATTTTTAGTTTCCTGAAATTAGAGGCTATTGTATTAATTTTATGTGGTGCCTGAAACGTTGTCACAGAATAGCTTCTGTCAGTGTCAAACTCCCTAAGAGTAAGACCCATCCAGAAGTATAACAGGGATGTCCATGGATATCTGTTCCCCCCTATGGTCCATTTTATTTGTTGGAGGTCGAAGGCCTGAAGTTTGAGATCAATATCACAAACCCCAAGCCCCCCCTCGTCCAGCGGTAGTTGAAGAGTGTTTCGGGCTATCCACTCGCTCTTTCCATCCCAGATGAAGGAGTAGATAGCCCGATTCAGCTCTTTCAGAATATGTTTGTTAGGTTTGATTATTCTGCCGACGTACCAGACTTGAGATAAAATGTAAGTGTTTAAGATGTGTAATTTTTCTTTGAATTTTAAAGATCGGTCTTTCCATTTGGTGATGGTCTGCCTAATTTTGTTAAGAATTGGATTCCAATTCTTATCATGATTGTTCTTGCCAAAATATATTCCTAAAATTTTAATCTGTTCCTTGATGTACATTTTATCTTCGTCTGGTACGTGGGCAGACATCGCCCCTGTGGTATAAATTTCTGTTTTATTTTTGTTTATCTTTGATCCCGAGGCCTTCTCAAAGTTGCTTAATTCTTGGTCAAGACTGGAGAAGGACTTGGGATCAGTTAAGATAACGGACAAATCGTCTGCGTGTTGAAATGTTTTTACCTGTCGGTGATAATTTGGTATATCTATACCTTTAATGTATCGATTGTTGGAGATATTAAGGGCCAAAGGGTGTATCGCGAGGGCATACAGAGCCATCGATAGGGGGCAGCCTTGTTTTACTCCCCTTTCGAGGGTAAAACAATTTGTGAAGGCTCCACGTACGTCGCAATACACCCTAAGGTCCTTGTAGAGAATGGAGATCCATTTAGTGATATTAAATGGAAGCCCCAATCTTTCCAGAAGGGTACTGAGGTAGGTCCTGTTGAGCCTATCGAAGGCTTTTTCCTGGTCGTAGGCCAACAAGGCCATCCTCAGGTCCTTCTGGGTAACATACTCGTATATGTAGTCAATGGAGAGCAGGTTATTGATGATTGATTTGTCTTGGCCCGCTCCCGATTGAGTATCATATACGAGTAAGTTCAAAATAGGTTTTAGCCTACTGGCTATCACCTTTGCTACTATTTTGTAATCTACCGTCAGCAGAGAAATCGGCCGATAGTTTTTCAGATCATTTCTTGAGCCCTTGTTCTTATAATGAATAGATATCACGGAGGTGCTCATGGTTTCAGAAAGATGTTCCTCAAGAAATACATTATTGATGACTTCCGACAAGTCGTCCTGGATGACATCCCAGAACTTCAAATAGAATTCCTTTGGGATGCCGTCTATTCCAGGAGACTTGTCGTTCTGAAACCCTTGTAAAGCTTGTAGTATTTCTTGTTTAGAAATGATCTGATTATCTATGGCCGATGCCTCCGCCGGCGGTAGAGGTGTAATATTAGACTTATCGAGGTACTCGTCGATGACAGATTGGGGTATAGGGTCGGCAGAGTAGAGTTTTGAGTAGAATTTCTCTACAATGTCTATAATCTCTTCTCTGCCTTCCCTCACTGTTCCGCTGTCATCGACGAGTCTCTCAAGTTGTTTGCTAATCCCATTCTCAATCTCAGCCTTTTTAAATATATGGATATTATCCATGTCGCTTTCCTCGAATGGAAGACGGGAGCGTATAAGGATACCTTTATTAAGTTTGTTTTCTAATGTTTTAGTCTGTTTTGATATAGTATTTATTTTATCTTTGTAATACTGCATATTCATATCATGATTATTTTCTATGTATAATTTGTCTGCCGCCAGTTTAGATATTTCGTTTTTAATTTTAGTATGTCTATGATATGAATATGCAGTTGTAATATTTTTAATTTTTCTTTTCCCCTCTTCCCACCAGAGTATCGGGCTATCGAAATCAAGTCTACAGCCCCGCCAGCACTCCCAAATGTCTTTATTTGTAAGATGTAGCTCTCTTCTTCAAGTACCGACGTATTCATCTTCCACTTTCCCCTACCCCACCTACCTGAGCCCAGCTGGAGTTGAATCTGGACAGACTTATGGTCGGAGCAGGAGACGGTGGAGTGTGAGATACGTCGGACTTGGTTTACGACAGACTGAGACACATAAATCCGGTCTATCCGAGTGCCCGTTTCACCACGAAGGAAGGTATAAACCTTTCGCTTCGGGTTCTTATGCCTGTAGGCATCAACTAGAAGAAACTCTGTTTTGATTCTATCAAACATGTTTATAATGCCTACAGGTTGGCTGTCGAGTAGACCGTTTTTATTGTCCAGTCTGTCGTAATATAAGTTAAAGTCTCCGTTGAACAAATAGATGTCATTGATGTTATATATTTCTTTTATATGATAGTATAATTGTGTATAGAACTCGAGACCTGTACCGTATTCTCGAGTTCCATACACATTTATAACGTAGAGGTTTTTATTTTCGATCCTGAACTTCGCACTTATGACCCGTTCTTGTATTCTATAGGTGTTAACTAGTTCCAGGTCCTTCCTATATAATATAGCAACCCCTCTAGTGCGAAGGTCAGGACCGTTAGAGGTGATCAGTCTGTAAGGACTGGTGGCTTCGACATCAGCTATTGTCTCGTCTGATATGATCCCTGTTTCCTGCAGACTGATCACCTCCGACGTTTTATAATCCCTCAAGATCTTGTGGATTTTGGTCTTAAAACCTCTTGATATGTTTAATGTTGTGAAAAACATAATGAAATATATGAAAAAAGACGATGATATACGTTTGGTGATATGGGGTTATAATTTTGTACGTATGTTATCAATGACATCTATTTGTTCTTTTTATGTGTAGACTTCCCCCTAGTTGCATTGGGGTGTTCTACACTGGAGCTTAGTTGGTGTAGCGGCAGTTTTTCTTGGTTTGCTACTTTTGGTTTCTTGTGATCCTCCAGAAGACTGCTCCTGTCCCGATCTCTCTTGCGATCTTTTGAGTTGGATCGCGAGGACAGGGGCGTGTCCTGGAGGGTCGTTCGTTTGTCTAAGGGAGCTTTTAGTTTCGTTTGGGAGGTGCTGGCAACGCTTTCAATAAGAAAGGTTCGCTGAGCGATCTCCTCCCTACTTCTATCGTATTCAGTTTCATCAAGATTCTCCCAATCGCCCTCGTCCGGTACCCAGCCCGGAGTGGCTTGCGTGTCCGGATTGTTTACATTGGACACATTGGGAGTTGATGTTTTCCTGACAGTATGGAGGAGATCACTCACCGTTTTGGCGATTTGTGTGGCGGACTTTTTATGAGGGTTGTAGACTTGGAAGTTGCCCGATTTCTCTTTTTCAGGGATAGGTGAGATTGGGGGCGGGGGGCGAGTTGGACAGTCCCTAGCAGTATGGCCTTCTGTTTGACAGATATAGCATTTCCTGTCTGGTAGGGGCTGGCCCTCGTACTTCACCCCCAATCTACATCCCTGGATAGTTATATTGGAGGGTATGGGGTTTTTCACTTTATCAGTGTATACAAAACAGACTCCGTTGTACATAAAGGGAAAATCCCTATATGTGCAACGGATAATTTTGGTGGCAACGCAGTATGAATTTATTTTAGAGAGGACATATTTTGTGTCCATCTCATAAGGGACACCGAAGATGGTGATGCGTGTCCCTTGTTGTTTGTTGTAGAGGGGTATATTCATGGCCCTCTCTATAACGTACCGTACCCCTTTATATGGTTCAGCCCCGCTTCCTAGACTGAACCAGTTCTCAAAGTTCTTGATGTCGCCCTCCGTAGAGAACGACACCAAGAACTTAGATTGTCCCACATTTTGGAAGCATTTAATAGTGTGCAATGGGGCCTCCCTTTGTTGGAAGAACCCCAGCATCTCTTCCGATTTGATGTCAATTGGGGACTGGGGTTTGATCTCTACAGTAAATTTACGTTGTAACATGATACTGGTTGCCATATTGAAAGGTATCTTTTAAAGTTATATGAAGGAAAGCGAAATTGGATAAATGTAGTATATGTATACAAAAATTTATTTATTTATTTTTTTTTTTTTAAAGAAAATTATATCAAAAGTGTGATATAGGTAATACTACGATTTTTTTTTTTTTTCATAAAGAAAATTATATCAAAAATATGATATAGGTAATACTACGATTTTTTTTTTTTTTTTTTGTGTGAATGAGGTAATAAGAAAGTGAGAGAATATAAAAATATTATTTTAAATGTCTATGTGATTATTCATTTTTTTTTTTTTTAATATATTATGTAATTGTTTAATGAAAACATATTACTAAATAATACAGTCTATAATGTCGATGGATATAGTTGCAATACAAATACACTGTCACAGAATTCTATTTCCGGGCAGCCATTTGCATTGCGAGTTGAGGTATATAAATTTCTCAAAGTATATCCACTCGCATCCGAGATTAGGTATACGATCTCTGTACAAAAGTTTAGCGACTAAGTAACTGAGTGTGTCTGGATTCTATTTACCCTAGGTGGGCTTAATAGGGCCGTCGGAGTACAGAATGTACCCGACCCAAAACCACCGGAACAATGAAGGAAAAACTCAGTCACTTAGTCTGTATAGAGCTGTATTAGTTCGACTTTACACGAGTGAGTGAATTCAGGTCCTTCGTTAGATTTCTCGATTAAACACATGATGAGACATAAAAATGACCATTGAGAGACATTGTTTCGTTTTATAGACCTACAGAGTAATACTTATCAACCATTTAATTGGTGTTAATTATGTTGATTGTCGCGAGTGAATGAATAACAAAGAATTATACATACGTGTATTATCGGTAAGATGATGACTTCGAGATACACATAGTGATTTAATTGATGATGTTTTTGATGGGACCGTGAGATTAGGTCGACATATCCAGTTAATCGTGTTTCCCGAATTCGAGATTAACGTATGTTTTTAAAGGGATTATAGAAGGATATTGCCGGTGTAGCAGTTTGAGATGTCCACCAGTTTGAGATGTCCAATTTGTATTACGCATGCGTTGATCGAACGTCATAGCGTGTGACGGTGAACATTTTATTTCGCCAGTTTCAGATGTCCAATTTCATAGATAATTTACATTTTCTCAAAATATTTAGTTTAAGTAATGTTGAAGGGTGACATGAAATCATTTCATACTCCAATTTACTTTAATAAAAACGTTTTACGATGCCAAAAAATCCCTCAGTATTCAACTTTAGGCAAAATAAGACGATCGTATTTTCACGACTTTGTTGTACTAAGCTAACTCAAGGTAGTTGCTAAATGCTACATTTAAAAACTTTCGATCATATAATTTCCGAATCATTTTTAGCCTATTTCCTTTTCATTGTGATATTGAATACTTCTTGCTTTATTTTTTTATTTTTTCAAAACCTTTCTAAATTACATACAACTCTGCACAATAACTTACAAAGTTAAACGACGAAAACTTTGATTGATCGACCTTGAACTTGTACGAGGAAAAGGTAGTGACTAAATAATGAACATAGAAACTGACGATCAACCAGGACCGATTATCTTCTCTATTTTTTAAACATTTTCATCCACAATTGATAAAGATCGCAACCAAACAATCTTTCATTGTTTTCTATAAAAGTTTTCTTTTTTAACAGCTGCTTGGGCTACAGTCATAACTGAGATTTTTCGAAAAAATGACTATTCCGAGCAATCAAACTTAGGCTAGGCCTAGGCCTACTTTTTAACTCCTTTTCTGTAAACAGGAATTGACATTATTGAAATTTGGCGTTTGGATTAATTTGACATCAGAATTTCTGGAAACTGCAATTTTGACAATAGTGATATTGATGTATGTGCACGTGGGGCGAATTGAATAAAATCTATTATATTTTATCATGGGTTAAAGTAACTTGCCACCTTAGCCATGGCCTTAAATATTTGATAAAGGTGCCATTGAAGATGTAGCATAGCCATTGTTCTTTTCAAGTTGAGAAAAATAAAGAATATATCAAGAAATATTCCACCTAAATTTTATATTCCACCTGAATTTTATATTCCACCATTTTGAAATCGTCAAGGCTGTGTATAGGACTAGATCGAATGCCCAACATTTTTTAGTTTTTGAGAGCCCAGTAATAGTAACCAGCCTTGTCTGGCCCCCGTTTCACTAAGGTACGTAAGTATAAAGTTTTACACACGTAGATATTATGGTATGTAATAGGCCTAGTCTAATATGTACTTACGTAAAAATTTATACTTACGTACCTTAGTGAAACAGGGGCCTGATTATTAAAAGAACAACACTGTAAAAGCTATGATTGATATCTTTCCATCTGGAATTAGACTAATTGTACCCTTGACATTGACTTTTCAGCAGAGTAAGTTTGTAAAGCACAAAACTCTGGTTATAATACATCTTTATTGATTGTTTTTGCAGAACATGTAATGTCTCTTTAAATCAACAGTCTGTTGATAAAGCACAATAAAGGTCTTTAAATGTAAACAGATTACATTCACTGATACCTAAGGCACATCTTTCACTAATGTAGGTTCTAGTCGTTTTTCAGTATCATTCCAATGGCAAAGTCTGTACTTCTTCACAAAACCTTTTCTCCAATAGTCCATGTTGATCCATTTTGCCTATAGAAGTAAAAAAAATAAATATTTTAAGCTATATTTATACAACAAATTACAATGGATCAATTTGTAATATTTTATTATTCAAATCACATATTAAATTTAGATGGACATGGGATATTGGATTGGAACAATAGAAAGTATTTTAATTTATCTTATTAATTTTTGGATAGAGTTTAACTTAGTTTAAGGCCTATACTGAGTATGAAATAGGCTATCTGCTAGCCTAAATGAAAGATTTTCTTGATATTACAACCTTTTCACAAATGGTAGATATGCAAAATGGTTGTGAACTAGGCCTATGTTTGTGTGTTATTTTATAATCCATGCCTATTGGGGCTAGACTGGAAATGAAACTGAAACATTCAACACTCCTTTTTCTGTTGTTCCCTAGCCTAGGACTTTTGAACACAAATTATAAATTTAGGTTAAAGAGTAGGGCCTAAATATTTACCCAGCAAAAAAGGGAGAATATACTGACTGTTTCACCATTTTTTGAATCACGACCCGTGCCTTGTAAGGAGTTGTAAGGATCATCATGTCTTCTTCTTTCTTCTAGTCTACTACACGATTAGGCCTAGTTCCCTGGGGGCCTAGCCTACTACTGACACTGACTGAGTGTTGACTCATGTCTCTAGTCTTGTCTTCACCCAAAATCGCTTCTTCAAATCATTTATAGAAGTTGGCACCGTTGGTAGATGTTAGTCTCTGAAAATTTCATCTAAATCCCTTTTAATAGCAAACAGCTTTCAAATCATCCACAATTTTGACAACTCACAAAGACGCCATTAGGCTATTATTGATGTCTACGCTTGACTTCAAACAGTTTGTTTTCATTCTGTGACCTCGGCCGTTATACCATACCAAATCGGAATCATGACAACTCGGACCAAAGACAACTCGGACTAGGCCTAGGCCTACTAATTTTTTTTATGCTTATTTGTTTAAAACAACATGTCTTTCCAAAATGGACATCCTAACACGCCCGGACATCTCAAACTGTCTCGGTCACAGTTTGAAATGTCCGCGACTAGTGCGCATGTGCTATTGGACATTTCAAACTGCTGGACATCTCAAACTGTCACACCGGGACCGAGCAAGGACCTCGAGTTAAACGGAACATCGAGATTACCGATGTCGAGATAACGAGGTTTCACTGGACTAAGTATCGAATGCAAGTTTAAAAAGATATGTTTTTATTTGTGTTTTTTTAAAAGAAAATAGTGAAGTACAAGATCTTATATTAAAAGGTAATTTATTCCATAAATATGGGGCTTGAAAACTAAAAGAACGTTGTCCATAAGATATTAAATTATAACTAACTGGCTTTAAAAGTAATTTATCACCTGAGCGTAGTGTGCGACCAGGTGAATACATTTCTAATACATCACAGAGGTATCCAGGAGCTAAATTGTGCAAGCATTTAAAAGTAAGAATTAAAATTTTAAAATTTATTCGATATTTAACAGGTAACCAATGTAAATCCAATAAAATAGGTGTAATATGATCTGTTTTCTTAGAACGAGTCACCAATCGTGCGGCAGTGTTTTGAACCCTCTAAAATTTATCTATAAGTTTTGATGGTAAACCAACTAATAAAGAATTAAAATTATGTAATCTGGAAGCAGTGGCGGAGCCACAGGGGGGGCAGTCGCCCCCTCGCAGCCCCAAAGGCTAGTTTTTCGGGCAAGGCATTTAAAAAAAAAAATTTTAACGGCCCAATGTTTTTTTTTTTTTTGGAATTTAAAAATGAAATCATATCTTTGCCCGAATATCCTATATTACTATAACTGTATTTTTTTAAATTGATAGCCCAATTTTATTCTCCTATAATAATATTTCATAATTCATATTATTTAAGGATCGAAATCACTGCCCGAATGTCATTGCTATGATTATATTTAACATATTTCAAAAATTGAAATCGCAGCCAGAAAGTAGAGTTTAGAACTTTTTTTTACACAACCAAAAAAAGACAATTCGGGCACATATTTCAATTTTTTCAATAAATATTGTATGACATACAATATTTGTTAAAAAAAATGGAAATCGGTGCCCGAATTGCCTTCAATTAAGACAATTCGGTAAGGTTAACAAGTTCCTTGGCTTACTTCCCTTGGAAAATAGATCATTTATTAATCAAATAAATCAATAAAAATTCCACCAATAAGAAAATGTAAAATAAATAAGTTTAATAAGGTTTCAACTAACAACACACGAGTTCCCTGGCTTACTTCCCTTGGAAAATAGATCATTTTAATCACTTTGGGTTTTTTTGTGTAAAAAAAGTTCTAAACTATTATTCCACCAATAAAAAAATGTAAAATAAATAAGTTTGATAAGGTTTCAACTAAAAACACATGAGTTCCCTTTCCCTTGGAAAAAAGATCATAATTATCATTATAATCACATAACATTGCGTGTCCTCTAGCTGTGATCATTTCAGAGTGAAATTTCGTTAGAATAACACCTGTTGTTGATTTCGACAAAGTCATTCAGACGTTTTCAACGATGAAAAAAAGGAGAAAAGCTATGTATGACTAAAGTTGATATCTATGATAATTGAAATTTAAAAAAAAATCGAAATGATAAAATCCATACAAACATAACATATCCATTAGCCGAAAATCTCATTCAAAATCGGGTGAAAACAGTACATCCCGTAAACTGAATACTTATTGATCTCCTAAGGGGGTTGTATCATGTGTTCTAGAAAGAGTGAAAATACTCTGCCAATAACAATAGTGTTTCTCTCGAAGAAAACTCTCATAACTAAGTTCGAAATTCGGGCAACCTCGGAAATCTCGCCCCCCCTGGGACGTAAACCTGGCTCCGCCACTGTCTGGAAGTGATGAAAGAATTAACAAATAATTTTGTGGCATCTACAGTTAAAAATTTGCGAATTTTACCAATATTTCTGATATTTAAAAAACATAATTTACATATATTATTAATTTGAGCTTCCATACTCATAGCACTATCCATAATCACACCAATATTACGAGCTGAGAGAGAAGAGTCTATACTACAATCACCAATTACAAGTGGAATAAATATATATTGTGCATGTTTATTAAGTTGATTTTGAGCCTAAAATCATATATTCAGTTTTATCATCGTTTAATTTTAGAAAATTTTTTGACATCCATAATCTGATTTCAGTTATACAACTTTCTAGTTGTGATTTACTCAGTTGATGTGAAGTGGGGTGATTAAGACAGAAAGAAATACATAATTGAGTATCGTAAGCATATAAATGAAAGTTAAGATCATATTTTTTGACTATGTCGCCAAGATGAGAAGTGTACAAGGTAAATAAAATTGGACCTAAAACTGAGCCTTGAGGTACACCAAAAGATAAAATTGAATCTTTTGTAGTTTTGCCATTAACAAGAACACATTGTTTTCTACAAGATAGCTTTCTAACAAACTTAAAGCATTGCCAGAAATACCAAATCTATTGCACAGTCGTTTTAATAAAATAGGAATATTTACCGTGTCAAAGGCAGCACTTAAATCAAGTAAAATTAATAGAACAGACTTTTTGCTATCAATATCAATTAAAATATCATTAAAACCACGGGTAAGAGCAGTCTCGGTACTATGGAATTTTCTATAAGCACTTGGAAATGGTTCAAACAGGAGGTTTTCAGTGATAAAATTTGTTAATTGACTGGCTATACATTTCTCAAGTATTTTTGATATAAAACTAAGATTTGAAACTGGTCTGTAATTTTTGAAAATGTTTTGATCAAGTGAGGACTTCTCTTTATTAGAGGGGTTACAAAAGCTAATTTGAAAATATCAGGAACAGTTGAGGTAACTATGCAGGAATTTATAATACTGGTAATAACAGGGATTAAATCATCAATGCAATCTTTCAGGAGGGGAGTGGGAATAGGGTCTAATGGACATGACTTTGGAGCTGATGACATAATTAACATCTTGATAGTAATCTCATTAACTTGATCAAAACTATTTAAAGAGGCAGTATTCTTGTTAAAATCAATAGTTTATATCTATTCTTATTTTCTGAATTTTGGACTTAAAGAAATCTGAAAATAAATTGGCAAGTCTTTCATCATCACATTCACTATCTGGAAGAATAGTTTTATCAGAGTTATAATAGTTCAACAG
>JAUJPP010000011.1:2660067-2694468 GCA_030562195.1 Nipponacmea schrenckii
ATTCTGGTCTCAATTGGCCTAAATTAGCATTCCCGTCGCCAAAAAAACATACCCCACAAGCCTATGTACCCAAAAACGTTACCTTTAAGGAGACAGTAAAGACGACGTCATAATAGCGGTATTCACTCTTATCGTTTCTTAGGTCGTGTTTTGTGTGCTCGGCCAGCGCTTAAGGGTGCTTACAACTAATTTTATGGTGATTGACCGAACGAAAAGCGACGAGGCAGTACTAGACACTCAAAATGCTTACTCGCGTGGCTCCCACAGTGGCCGAAACGGCATTCAGCGTGAACCGAAAAGAAAATCGGACTTTGCGAGATGGGGAGAGAAAAAAAGTCCCCCAAAGTTTTCTACATTTTCGCTTTAAACGATAGTCGAAATGATTCTAACCTGGAAAAAAGCAATCAAAACCACGCCGAGAGGTCCAAATCTCGTGAAAAACGTGATCTTCGGTCAATTTTCGGGGCTATTATCGTATAAGTTAAGCATTATGACGTCAAAAACACTGTTATGGAGCCAAAAATGTGCACAGAAAGACTGGAGTGGGCAACACATTTCAAATTCTGGTCTCAATTGGCCTAAATTAGCATTCCCGTCGCCAAAAAAACATACCCCACAAGCCTATGTACCAATAACGTTACCTTTAAGGAGACAGTAAAGACGACGTCATAATAGCGGTATTCACTCTTATCGTTTCTTAGGTCGTGTTTTGTGTGCTCGGCCAGCGCTTAAGGGTGCTTACAACTAATTTGATGGTGATTGACCGAACGAAAAGCGACGAGGCAGTACTAGACACTCAAAACTGCTTACTCGCGTGGCTCCCACAGTGGCCGAAACGGCATTCAGCGTGAACCGAAAAGAAAATCGGACTTTGCGAGATGGGGAGAGAAAAAAAGTCCCCCAAAGTTTTCTACATTTTCGCTTTAAACGATAGTCGAAATGATTCTAACCTGGAAAAAAGCAATCAAAACCACGCCGAGAGGTCCAAATCTCGTGAAAAACGTGATCTTCGGTCAATTTTCGGGGCTATTATCGTATAAGTTAAGCATTATGACGTCAAAAACACTGTTATGGAGCCAAAAATGTGCACAGAAAGACTGGAGTGGGCAACACATTTCAAATTCTGGTCTCAATTGGCCTAAATTAGCATTCCCGTCGCCAAAAAAACATACCCCACAAGCCTATGTACCAATAACGTTACCTTTAAGGAGACAGTAAAGACGACGTCATAATAGCGGTATTCACTCTTATCGTTTCTTAGGTCGTGTTTTGTGTGCTCGGCCAGCGCTTAAGGGTGCTTACAACTAATTTGATGGTGATTGACCGAACGAAAAGCGACGAGGCAGTACTAGACACTCAAAACTGCTTACTCGCGTGGCTCCCACAGTGGCCGAAACGGCATTCAGCGTGAACCGAAAAGAAAATCGGACTTTGCGAGATGGGGAGAGAAAAAAAGTCCCCCAAAGTTTTCTACATTTTCGCTTTAAACGATAGTCGAAATGATTCTAACCTGGAAAAAAGCAATCAAAACCACGCCGAGAGGTCCAAATCTCGTGAAAAACGTGATCTTCGGTCAATTTTCGGGGCTATTATCGTATAAGTTAAGCATTATGACGTCAAAAACACTGTTATGGAGCCAAAAATGTGCACAGAAAGACTGGAGTGGGCAACACATTTCAAATTCTGGTCTCAATTGGCCCAAATTAGCATTCCCGTCGCCAAAAAAACATACCCCACAAGCCTATGTACCAATAACGTTACCTTTAAGGAGCAGTAAAGACGACGTCATAATAGCGGTATTCACTCTTATCGTTTCTTAGGTCGTGTTTTGTGTGCTCGGCCAGCGCTTAAGGGTGCTTACAACTAATTTGATGGTGATTGACCGAACGAAAAGCGACGAGGCAGTACTAGACACTCAAAACTGCTTACTCGCGTGGCTCCCACAGTGGCCGAAACGGCATTCAGCGTGAACCGAAAAGAAAATCGGACTTTGCGAGATGGGGAGAGAAAAAAAGTCCCCCAAAGTTTTCTACATTTTCGCTTTTAAAAGATAGTCGAAATGATTCTAACCTGGAAAAAAGCAATCAAAACCACGCCGAGAGGTCCAAATCTCGTGAAAAACGTGATCTTCGGTCAATTTTCGGGGCTATTATCGTATAAGTTAAGCATTATGACGTCAAGAACACTGTTATGGAGCCAAAAATGTGCACAGAAAGACTGGAGTGGGCAACACATTTCAAATTCTGGTCTCAATTGGCCTAAATTAGCATTCCCGTCGCCAAAAAAACATACCCCCCAAGCCTATGTACCAATAACGTTACCTTTAAGGAGACAGTAAAGACGACGTCATAATAGCGGTATTCACTCTTATCGTTTCTTAGGTCGTGTTTTGTGTGCTCGGCCAGCGCTTAAGGGTGCTTACAACTAATTTGATGGTGATTGACCGAACGAAAAGCGACGAGGCAGTACTAGACACTCAAAACTGCTTACTCGCGTGGCTCCCACAGTGGCCGAAACGGCATTCAGCGTGAACCGAAAAGAAAATCGGACTTTGCGAGATGGGGAGAGAAAAAAAGTCCCCCAAAGTTTTCTACATTTTCGCTTTAAACGATAGTCGAAATGATTCTAACCTGGAAAAAAGCAATCAAAACCACGCCGAGAGGTCCAAATCTCGTGAAAAACGTGATCTTCGGTCAATTTTCGGGGCTATTATCGTATAAGTTAAGCATTATGACGTCAAAAACACTGTTATGGAGCCAAAAATGTGCACAGAAAGACTGGAGTGGGCAACACATTTCAAATTCTGGTCTCAATTGGCCTAAATTAGCATTCCCGTCGCCAAAAAAACATACCCCACAAGCCTATGTACCAATAACGTTACCTTTAAGGAGACAGTAAAGACGACGTCATAATAGCGGTATTCACTCTTATCGTTTCTTAGGTCGTGTTTTGTGTGCTCGGCCAGCGCTTAAGGGTGCTTACAACTAATTTGATGGTGATTGACCGAACGAAAAGCGACGAGGCAGTACTAGACACTCAAAACTGCTTACTCGCGTGGCTCCCACAGTGGCCGAAACGGCATTCAGCGTGAACCGAAAAGAAAATCGGACTTTGCGAAATGGAGAAATAAAAAAAAGTCCCCCAAAGTTTTCTACATTTTCGCTTTAAACAATAGTCGAAATGATTCTAACCTTGAAAAAAGCAATCAAAACCACGCCGAGAGGTCCAAATCTCGTGAAAAACGTGATCGGTCAATTTTCGGGGCTATTATCGTATAAGTTAAGCATTGGGACGTCAAAAACACTGTTATGGAGCCAAAAATGTGCACAGAAAGACTGGAGTGGGCAACAAATTTCAAATCCCGGTCTCAATTGGCCTAAATTAGCATTCCCGTCGCCAAAAAAACATACCCCACAAGCGTATGTACCGATAACGTTACCTTTAAGGAGACAGTAAAGACGACGTCATAATAGCGGTATTCACTCTTGTCGTTTCTTAGGTCGTGTTTTGTGTGCTCGGCCAGCGCTTAAGGGTGGTTACAACTAATTTGATGGCGATTGACCGAACGAAAAGCGACAAGGCAGTACTAGACACTCAAAACTGCTTACTCGCGTGGCTCCCACAGTGGCCGAAACGGCATTCAGGGTGAACCCACAAGAAAATCGGACTTGGCGAGATGGAGAAATAAAAAAAAGTCCCCCAAAGTTTTCTACATTTTCGCTTTAAACGATAGTCGAAATGATTCTAACCTTGAAAAAAGCAATCAAAACCACGCCGAGAGGTCCAAATCTCGTGAAAAACGTGATCTTCGGTCAATTTTCGGGGCTATTATCGTATATATAAGTTAAGCATTGGGACGTCAAAAACACTGTTATGGAGCCAAAAATGTGCACAGAAAGACTGGAGTGGGCAACAAATTTCAAATCCCGG
This sequence comes from Nipponacmea schrenckii, assembly GCA_030562195.1. Classification (NCBI taxonomy): domain Eukaryota; kingdom Metazoa; phylum Mollusca; class Gastropoda; family Lottiidae; genus Nipponacmea; species Nipponacmea schrenckii. The sequence continues at coordinate 2,663,998 of JAUJPP010000011.1, forward strand.
TCTCAATTGGCCTAAATTAGCATTCCCGTCGCCAAAAAAACATACCCCACAAGCCTATGTACCGATAACGTTACCTTTAAGGAGACAGTAAAGACGACGTCATAATAACGGTATTCACTCTTATCGTTTCTTAGGTCGTGTTTTGTGTGCTTGGCCAGCGCTTAAGGGTGGTTACAACTAATTTGATGGTGATTTACCGAACGAAAAGCGACAAGGCAGTACTAGACATTCAAAACTGCTTACGCGCGTGGCTTCCACAGTGGCCGAAACGGCATTCAGGGTGAACCGACAAGAAAATCGGACTTAGACTATAAGCCTACGCATATAAAGTCTTTCTTTCAAAGAATTCGCTCCGAGTGAGTAATAAATTTATAACTGTCCATAAATCCACTCAGATACTTATGAGAAATTACCAGAAATTATTTATAGATTGAAATCTTTAACGATTGAAAGAAATATCGAAGAATTGTTCGTATTATTTAACGTAATGGCATGGTATTTTGAATTACGCGGTGATTTGGTTCAGTAACATCACGTGATTCAATCGGCCAATCGTAAGGCTTAAAGTAGGTCAAAAGGTTGAGAGGTCGCCAGTTCGCCGTGTTTTCTTTGTTTACAACTTCACAGTTTTCAACATGCAGAAGGAAGGCTCTAACCTGATAATCCATTTTGATTCTGTGACCCAGGGTGAAATCAAAGCATTTACAGAAACTCAGTGTCTACGTTCAAAGAATTAGACGGAATAGACATTTTAGCAGAAAAGAACAGTGAATTTCTACTTCTAGACAAAGCGCTTTCGGAATGTGACAATAAAACTTTTGGAAATCATTCTCATGTTACATTCGTTTCACGGACGAAATACGTATAAAATCTGCTGAAAAAAGGGTGTTCTATAAAAGGCTGTCTCTCAGACCATGGAAAGTTGTCAAGTTCGACTTTTTCCAGACGCTCCGTTATACCACCTGTCTGCATTATTTGTAACAAGGAGACGTCTTTTAGGAAAAGCGTTCGAGATAAGTTGTAACAGGCACAGACCATAACAGGTGGTAAGTAACATTAGTAGGCCTACCTAAAAACTAACAAGCTAACACAATTTTCCAAAATGGCTTTTTTGTTAGTTATTTTTAGGGACTGGGTTTAATACTTGAACATAAACCAAAAATAATTATATTGCCATTATTTAGAATTAAGAACAATATTATTAGTAATAAGCCTATATATTTTCATTGTTCTTATGGAAATTTAATGACGTTAATAATTATTATGAAATTTATAAGACTTGCATCATAATTTATGTTCAAGTTTCAATCAGTAGAAGAAAGTGGTGGCAAAGACCAGTCCTTAAATTGAAATTTAATAGCCTATATATTGTAAAACAGGAGTTTGATCTTTGAATTTGGCTAAGATAATATCCAGATTATTATTATTATTTTATCTGATTGGTTAATTAGTCTAAGGTTACAATTTTAGTGATTGACCAATTAGATCAGTGGATCACTAAAATCAACCTGAGTTAGAACTTCATGATACTGTCCTTTTCTTTATTCAATTCTTAGAAAAGTGGCTCATATTTTCCATGATTCTCCTTCAAATTCATTCTTAGCTTCAGAAACCTATAATTGTTCCTTTTTTTTTTTTTTTCAGGTAATTTGTTGGAGGTTGCTAAAATTTAACGTCTGAACTACTAAAGCCTCAAAGTCAGTGGTACAAATCATGCTATTTAGCTTTATTTCCAAGATTATTGGAAAATCAGATGAACCGATATTATTAGATAGATATGTGGACATTCCAGAGGACACTTTTCCTAAAGTTTTATTGTTATACCCGGATCTTATATACTTATCATCAAATGGTAGAAAATCTACTCCAAAGTCTTTGTGTCCTGGCTTGACAAGAAAGCACCTGACAGGAACCTCCCACTCCCAGCTTTTATCATTGCTAAATAGGCTAGGTTATTGCCCATCACTGGACACAATATTGGCATTATAAATTCTATGCAGGCCTCAGCACCTTTCTCATAAAAAGTCCAGAAACAGATGTTGCTGTTATATCAACTAGTTTTCGGAGACTTATATACTCTCATTTATATTGTGACAGGGGTGGGGAGAAAACATCTGATTGTAGACTTGAAAAAAATTAGTGACAAACTTGGACAAAGAGTGTGTGAAGCTCTTAATTGAATTCATGCCATTTTTTAGTCTTAGGTAGTAATTTTGATTTTACAAACTCAGAAAAAACTATTTCATTGTTTGAATATTTTGTTTGTCAGTTGTATGGCATTTCAAGTTGCATAAGTGCGAATAAAGCTTGATAAAAGCTGTTTTGCACAAAATCCCCAAATGAAAAGAGCTTGCCACTCACTAAAGATGCCTTGACACAACATTTGAAGCGTGCGAATTATCGAGCCAAAATACACAAAAGTGCTGTCAAGCCATGGATTCTGGCTCCATGCATGGTTGGATGATTCGAGACAATAAAATAGATATTTGTTGGATGACTCAGGATCCTGCACCCAAAAGCATATTGCATTTTCATTCTTGCTCTTGTAAATCTGGGTGTGCCACTGTGTTCATGCCACAATTCAAAGTTATCTTGTACTGATATTTGAAAATGTTTTAATTGTAAAAATAATAGGGAAACAGAATTAGAAATTGAATTAGAGAAAGGTGTGGATGAATATGATAGTGATGATAAATGTGAAGAATCTTAGATATTTTTTATATATTCTGTATTTAAGTTTTACTTGTCCAACTTGAGAGACTGAATATGTTTTAATATTTCTAGTGTGTATATAAGTTAATTAGGAGGGGGTTCTCATGTGTTTGAATGTTTAATTGTTGATTTTATAGTGAAATGTCAAAATAAATGGAAATTTTGTTTTTAACAAGTTCTCTTATGTTTCTGTACTTGTTCTCCTTTTCGGAAATTCAGAATGCTTAAATCCTAGAAATAGCATATTCTTTGATATTACGTCGGCAAGGATTTTGGTTTAGAAAAGGAAAGTGTGTTCTGTACACTCACAACCGTATCACCGCTTGTTGCCCGTTGGAATAGAAATAAAATCGGCCTACATGAACACCATTACACTGAGAAAACGTACGGGTTTAATATTAAAACTTTCCATGTCATCGATTTCTTTTAACTATTAATCCTTAGTTAGATGATTAGATTTTTTAAAAAAATATCTCTAAAATGCACTGGGGTCTTCAGCTCATTATATTTTTATTGAAAAGGAAAGCGTTGTGTGTTTTGGTTCTAGTTTCGCTTTTCTGTCACGCGACCTTGTGAACTATGACGTGTAAACTTTAGCGGCCTACTGATTGGCTGTGTTCTGTAATTGACCCGCTGACCTTACTACGCTTCTTCAGTACTATTCTCTGATTGGCTGGAAAATTGTTCAATTCTTAATGCGGGAGAAAATAGAGTTCGTATTTTAATAAGTTCGCTTTCTCAATTGAACAAATTATTTTTCTATAACTGGCTAGTTTTGAAACGGTCTTTTAATCGACAAAATGTTATTGAGGTCATGTCAATTTATTACTAACTCGGACCGCGGCTGAACGATTATCGATGTCTCCTGGTATCCTAACTTGGCGAGATGGAGAAATAAAAAAAAGTCCCCCAAAGTTTTCTACATTTTCGCTTTAAACGATAGTCGAAATGATTCTAACCTTGAAAAAAGCAATCAAAACCACGCCGAGAGGTCCAAATCTCGTGAAAAACGTGATCTTCGGTCAATTTTCGGGGCTATTATCGTATAAGTTAAGCATTGGGACTTCAAAAACACTGTTATGGAGCCAAAAATGTGCACAGAAAGACTGGAGTGGGCAACAAATTTCAAATCCCGGTCTCAATTGGCCTAAATTAGCATTCCCGTCGCCAAAAAACATACCCCACAAGCCTATGTACCGATAACGTTACCTTTAAGGAGACAGTAAAGACGACGTCAAAATAGCGGTATTCACTCTTATCGTTTCTTAGGTCGTGTTTTGTGTGCTCGGCCAGCGCTTAAGGGTGCTTACAACTAATTTGATGGTGATTTACCGAACGAAAAGCGACAAGGCAGTACTAGACACTCAAAACTGCTTACGCGCGTGGCTCCCACAGTGGCCGAAACGGCATTCAGGGTGAACCGACAAGAAAATCGGACTTGGCGAGATGGAGAAATAAAAAAAAGTCCCCCAAAGTTTTCTACATTTTCGCTTTAAACGATAGTCGAAATGATTCTAACCTTGAAAAAAGCAATCAAAACCACGCCGAGAGGTCCAAATCTCGTGAAAAACGTGATCTTCGGTCAATTTTCGGGGCTATTATCGTATAAGTTAAGCATTAGGACGTCAAAAACACTGTTATGGAGACAAAAATGTGCACAGAAAGACTGGAGTGGGCAACAAATTTCAAATCCCGGTCTCAATTGGCCTAAATTAGCATTCCCGTCGCCAAAAAAACATACCCCACAAGCCTATGTACCGATAACGTTACCTTTAAGGAGACAGTAAAGACGACGTCATAATAGCGGTATTCACTCTTATCGTTTCTTAGGTCGTGTTTTGTGTGCTCGGCCAGCGCTTAAGGGTGGTTACAACTAATTTGATGGTGATTTACCGAACGAAAAGCGACAAGGCAGTACTAGACACTCAAAACTGCTTACGCGCGTGGCTCCCACAGTGGCCGAAACGGCATTCAGGGTGAACCGACAAGAAAATCGGACTTGGCGAGATGGAGAAATAAAAAAAAGTCCCCCAAAGTTTTCTACATTTTCGCTTTAAACGATAGTCGAAATGATTCTAACCTTGACAAAAGCAATCAAAACCACGCCGAGAGGTCCAAATCTCGTGAAAAACGTGATCTTCGGTCAATTTTCGGGGCTATTATCGTATAAGTTAAGCATTAGGACGTCAAAAACACTGTTATGGAGCCAAAAATGTGCACAGAAAGACTGGAGTGGGCAACAAATTTCAAATTCCGGTCTCAATTGGCCTAAATTAGCATTCCCGTCGCCAAAAAAACATACCCCACAAGCCTATGTACCAATAACGTTACCTTTAAGGAGACAGTAAAGACGACGTCATAATAGCGGTATTCACTCTTATCGTTTCTTAGGTCGTGTTTTGTGTGCTCGGCCAGCGCTTAAGGGTGCTTACAACTAATTTGATGGTGATTGACCGAGCGAAAAGCGACGAGGCAGTACTAGACACTCAAAACTGCTTACTCGCGTGGCTCCCACAGTGGCCGAAACGGCATTCAGCGTGAACCGAAAAGAAAATCGGACTTTGCGAGATGGGGAGAGAAAAAAAGTCCCCCAAAGTTTTCTACATTTTCGCTTTAAACGATAGTCGAAATGATTCTAACCTGGAAAAAAGCAATCAAAACCACGCCGAGAGGTCCAAATCTCGTGAAAAACGTGATCTTCGGTCAATTTTCGGGGCTATTATCGTATAAGTTAAGCATTAGGACGTCAAAAACACTGTTATGGAGACAAAAATGTGCACAGAAAGACTGGAGTGGGCAACAAATTTCAAATCCCGGTCTCAATTGGCCTAAATTAGCATTCCCGTCGCCAAAAAAACATACCCCACAAGCCTATATACCGATAACGTTACCTTTAAGGAGACAGTAAAGACGACGTCATAATAGCGGTATTCACTCTTATCGTTTCTTAGGTCGTGTTTTGTGTGCTCGGCCAGCGCTTAAGGGTGGTTACAACTAATTTGATGGTGATTTACCGAACGAAAAGCGACAAGGCAGTACTAGACACTCAAAACTGCTTACGCGCGTGGCTCCCACAGTGGCCGAAACGGCATTCAGGGTGAACCGACAAGAAAATCGGACTTGGCGAGTTGGAGAAATAAAAAAAGGCCCCCAAAGTTTTCTACATTTTCGCTTTAAACGATAGTCGAAATGATTCTAACCTTGGAAAAAGCAATCAAAACCACGCCGAGAGGTCCAAATCTCGTGAAAAACGTGATCTTCGGTCAATTTTCGGGGCTATTATCGTATAAGTTAAGCAGTAGGACGTCAAAAACACTGTTATAGAGCCAAAAATGTGCACAGAAAGACTGGAGTGGGCAACAAATTTCAAATTCCGGTCTCAATTGGCCTAAATTAGCATTCCCGTCGCCAAAAAAACATACCCCACAAGCCTATGTACCGATAACGTTACCTTTAAGGAGACAGTAAAGACGACGTCATAATAGCGGTATTCACTCTTATCGTTTCTTAGGTCGTGTTTTGTGTGCTCGGCCAGCGCTTAAGGGTGGTTACAACTAATTTGATGGTGATTTACCGAACGAAAAGCGACAAGGCAGTACTAGACACTCAAAACTGCTTACTCGCGTGGCTCCCACAGTGGCCGAAACGGCATTCAGGGTGAACCGACAAGAAAATCGGACTTTGCGAGATGGAGAAATAAAAAAAGTCCCCCAAAGTTTTCTACATTTTCGCTTTAAACGATAGTCGAAATGATTCTAACCTTGAAAAAAGCAATCAAAACCACGCCGAGAGGTCCAAATCTCGTGAAAAACGTGATCTTCGGTCAATTTTCGGGGCTATTATCGTATAAGTTAAGCATTAGGACGTCAAAAACACTGTTATGGAGCCAAAAATGTGCACAGAAAGACTGGAGTGGGCAACAAATTTCAAATTCCGGTCTCAATTGGCCTAAATTAGCATTCCCGTCGCCAAAAAAACATACCCCACAAGCCTAATAACGTACCTTTAAGGAGACAGTAAAGACGACGTCATAATAGCGGTATTCACTCTTATTCGTTTCTTAGGTCGTGTTTTGTGTGCTCGGCCAGCGCTTAAGGGTGGTTACAACTAATTTGATGGTGATTGACCGAACGAAAAGCGACAAGGCAGTACTAGACACTCAAAACTGCTTACTCGCGTGGCTCCCACAGTGGCCGAAACGGCATTCAGGTGAACCGAAAAGAAAATCGGACTTCGCGAGATGGAGAGATGAAAAAAAAGTCCCCCAAAGTTTTCTACATTTTCGCTTTAAACGATAGTCGAAATGATTCTAACCTTGGAAAAAAGCAATCAAAACCACGCCGAGAGGTCCAAATCTCGTGAAAAACGTGATCTTCGGTCAATTTTCGGGGCTATTATCGTATAAGTTAAGCATTAGGACGTCAAAAACACTGTTATGGAGCCAAAAATGTGCACAGAAAGACTGGAGTGGGCAACAAATTTCAAATTCCGGTCTCAATTGGCCTAAATTAGCATTCCCGTCGCCAAAAAAAACATACCCCACAAGCCTATGTACCAATAACGTTACCTTTAAGGAGACAGTAAAGACGACGTCATAATAGCGGTATTCACTCTTATCGTTTCTTAGGTCGTGTTTTGTGTGCTCGGCCAGCGCTTAAGGGTGGTTACAACTAATTTGATGGTGATTGACCGAACGAAAAGCGACAAGGCAGTACTAGACACTCAAAACTGCTTACTCGCGTGGCTCCCACAGTGGCCGAAACGGCATTCAGCGTGAACCGAAAAGAAAATCGGACTTTGCGAGATGGGGAGAGAAAAAAAGTCCCCCAAAGTTTTCTACATTTTCGCTTTAAACGATAGTCGAAATGATTCTAACCTGGAAAAAAGCAATCAAAACCACGCCGAGAGGTCCAAATCTCGTGAAAAACGTGATCTTCGGTCAATTTTCGGGGCTATTATCGTATAAGTTAAGCATTAGGACGTCAAAAACACTGTTATGGAGCCAAAAATGTGCACAGAAAGACTGGAGTGGGCAACAAATTTCAAATTCCGGTCCCATTGGCATAAATTAGCATTCCCGTCGCCAAAAAAACATACCCCACAAGCCTAATAACGTACCTTTAAGGAGACAGTAAAGACGACGTCATAATAGCGGTATTCACTCTTATCGTTTCTTAGGTCCTGTTTTGTGTGCTCGGCCACGCTTAAGGGTGGTTACAACTAATTTGATGGTGATTTACCGAACGAAAAGCGACAAGGCAGTACTAGACACTCAAAACTGCTTACGCGCGTGGCTCCCACAGTGGCCGAAACGGCATTCAGCGTGAACCGAAAAGAAAATCGGACTTCGCGAGATGGAGAAATAAAAAAAAGTCCCCCAAAGTTTTCTACATTTTCGCTTTAAACGATAGTCGAAATGATTCTAACCTTGGAAAAAAGCAATCAAAACCACGCCCAGAGGTCCCCAAAACTCGTGAAAAACGTGATCTTCGGTCAATTTTCGGGGCTATTATCGTATAAGTTAAGCATTAGGAAAAAAAAAAAAAAAAAAAAAAAAAAAAAAAAAAAAAAAAAAAAAAAAAAAAAAAAAAAAAAAAAAAAAAAAAAAAAAAAAACCCCCCCCCCCCCCCCCCCCCCCCCCCCCCCCCCCCCCCCCCCCCCCCCCCCCCCCCCCCCCACAGTGGCCGAAACGGCATTCAGGGTGAACCGACAAGAAAATCGGACTTGGCGAGATGGAGAAATAAAAAAAGTCCCCCAAAGTTTTCTACATTTTCGCTTTAAACGATAGTCGAAATGATTCTAACCTTGGAAAAAAGCAATCAAAACCACGCCGAGAGGTCCAAATCTCGTGAAAAACGTGATCTTCGGTCAATTTTCGGGGCTATTATCGTATAAGTTAAGCATTATGACGTCAAAAACACTGTTATGGAGCCAAAAATGTGCACAGAAAGACTGGAGTGGGCAACAAATTTCAAATTCCGGTCTCAATTGGCCTAAATTAGCATTCCCGTCGCCAAAAAAACATACCCCACAAGCCTATGTACCATAACGTTACCTTTAAGGAGACAGTAAAGACGACGTCATAATAGCGGTATTCACTCTTTTCGTTTCTTAGGTCGTGTTTTGTGTGCTCGGCCAGCGCTTAAGGGTGGTTACAACTAATTTGATGGTGATTGACCGAACGAAAAGCGACAAGGCAGTACTAGACACTCAAAACTGCTTACTCGCGTGGCTCCCACAGTGGCCGAAACGGCATTCAGCGTGAACCGAAAAGAAAATCGGACTTTGCGAGATGGGGAGAGAAAAAAAGTCCCCCAAAGTTTTCTACATTTTCGCTTTAAACGATAGTCGAAATGATTCTAACCTGGAAAAAAGCAATCAAAACCACGCCGAGAGGTCCAAATCTCGTGAAAAACGTGATCTTCGGTCAATTTTCGGGGCTATTATCGTAGTTCAGCATTATGACGTCAAAAACACTGTTATGGAGCCAAAAATGGGGTGTGTAAAAAACGAAGACCCAAAGACCTAAGACCTAAAAAAGGAAGACCCCACCAAGTAAAAAACGAAGACCTAAAAAAGGAAGACCCCACCAAGTAAAAAACGAAGACCCTGTGAAAAAATCCAACAAGGCATATGCATATTCCATTGAAATTTTACTCGAAGGTTAAGCATGTCAATGCGCCAATTTCCCCAGAAAATGAGCAAAATCCATCACCCCTCCCTTCCCTACAGGGTGAAACATAAATACGGACGTAAAAAAGAAGGTATAAAGGGAAGACCCCACCAGGTAAAAAGACCTTGTGAAAAAATCCGACAAGGCATAGGAATATTCCATTGAAATTTTACTCGAAGGTTAAAGGGGCACAGGCTTGATTAGTTTCGGACAATCATCCGACAGCCTCAAACACATGAAATCTTTTGTTAAGCTAATCACACATAGTCTACAGAGCTTACCTTTGAAATTTGAGCCTTCAAATCCATGGGTATACATATTTATCCGTGTTTGAAAATCATAATGTCTTAAGATATTATGAACGTCCCGCCATATTGGAAAATCAAAGAGTTATAAATAGACTACTGCGCAGGCCCACACTGATAAAACAAAAAGAAAGTGCATGTAATAACAATTGTAGATTTTGTCAACAGGACACACAATTTTCAGACTGACTGAAGACCAGCCGCGTACAGCACGGAAAAAAAATAAAAAGTGAATTTTTTGAGGTATATTTCAAGGTATTTTGCGATTTTCTTAGAGCTTGAGTATTTCTGAGGACTGTTTAAATGTAACAAAGGCCCAAAACGACCACTAAAAATCAAGATTGTGCCCCTTTAAGGATGTCAATACGCCAATTTCCCCAGAAAATGAGCAAAATCCATCACCCCTCCCTTCCCTACAGGGTGAAACATAAATACGGAGTAAAAAAGAAGGTATAAAAGGAAGACCCCACCAAGTAAAAAACGAAGACCCTGTGAAAAAATCCAACAAGGAGTAGGAATTTTCCATTGAAATTTTACTCGAAGGTTAAGCATGTCAATACGCCAATTTTCCCAGAAAATGAGCAAAATCCATTACCCCCTCCCTTCCCTACAGGGTGAAACATAAATACGGACGTAAAAAAGAAGGTATAAAAGGAAGACCCCACCAAGTAAAAAACGAAGACCCTGTGAAAAAATCCAACAAGGCATAGGAATATTCCATTGAAATTTTACTCGAAGGTTAAGCATGTCAATACGCTAATTTCCACAGAAAATGAGCAAAATCCATCACCCCCTCCCTTCCCTACAGGGTGAAACATAAATACGGACGTAAAAAAGAAGGTATAAAAGGAAGACCCCACCAAGTAAAAAACGAAGACCCTGTGAAAAAATCCAACAAGGCATAGGAATATTCCATTGAAATTTTACTCGAAAGTTAAGCATGTCAATACGCTAATTTCCACAGAAAATGAGCAAAATCCATCACCCCCTCCCTTCCCTACAGGGTGAAACATAAATACGGACGTAAAAAAGAAGGTATAAAAGGAAGACCCCACCAAGTAAAAAACGAAGACCCTGTGAAAAAATCCAACAAGGCATAGGAATATTCCATTGAAATTTTACTCGAAGGTTAAGCATGTCAATACGCCAATTTCCCCAGAAAATGAGCAAAATCCATCACCCCCTCCCTTCCCTACAGGGTGAAACATAAATACGGACGTAAAAAAGAAGGTATAAAAGGAAGACCCCACCAAGTAAAAAACGAAGACCCTGTGAAAAAATCCAACAAGGCATAGGAATATTCCTTTGAAATTTTACTCGAAGGTTAAGCATATCAATACGCCAATTTCCCCAGAAAATGAGCAAAATCCATCACCCCCTCCCTTCCCCACAGGGTGAAACATAAATACGGACGTAAAAAAGAAGGTATAAAAGGAAGACCCCACCAGGTAAAAAACGAAGACCCTGTGAAAAAATCCGACAAGGCATAGGAATATTCCATGGAAATTTTACTCGAAGGTTAAGCATGTCAATACGCCAATTTCCCCAGAAAATGAGCAAAATCCATCACCCCCTCGCTTCCCTACAGGGGGAAAATGGCGTATTGACATGCTTAACCTTCGAGTAAAATTTCAATGGAATATTCCTATGCCTTGTTGGATTTTTTCACAGGGTCTTCGTTTTTTACCTGGTGGGGTCTTCCTTTTATACCTTCTTTTTTACGTCCGTATTTATGTTTCACCCTGTAGGGAAGGGAGGGGGTGATGGATTTTGCTCATTTTCTGGGGAAATTGGCGTATTGACATGCTTAACCTTCGAGTAAAATTTCAATGGAATATTCCTATGCCTTGTTGGATTTTTTCACAGGGTCTTCGTTTTTTACCTGGTGGGGTCTTCCTTTTATACCTTCTTTTTTACGTCCGTATTTATGTTTCACCCTGTAGGGAAGGGAGGGGGTGATGGATTTTGCTCATTTTCTGGGGAAATTGGCGTATTGACATGCTTAACCTTCGAGTAAAATTTCAATGGAATATTCCTATGCCTTGTTGGATTTTTTCACAGGGTCTTCGTTTTTTACTTGGTGGGGTCTTCCTTTTATACCTTCTTTTTTACGTCCGTATTTATGTTTCGCCCTGTAGGGAAGGGAGGGGTGATGGATTTTGCTCATTTTCTGGGGAAATTGGCGTATTGACATGCTTAACCTTCGAGTAAAATTTCAATGGAATATTCCTATGCTTTGTTGGATTTTTTCACAGGGTCTTCGCTTTTTACTTGGTGGGGTCTTCCTTTTATACCTTCTTTTTTACGTCCGTATTTATGTTTCACCCTGTGGGGAAGGGAGGGGGTGATGTATTTTGCTCATTTTCTGGGGAAATTGGCGTATTGACACGCTTAACCTTCGAGTAAAATTTCAATGGAATATTCCTATGCCTTGTCGGATTTTTTCACAGGGTCTTCGTTTTTTACCTGGTGGGGTCTTCCTTTTATACCTTCTTTTTTACGTCCGTATTTATGTTTCACCCTGTGGGGAAGGGAGGGGTGATGGATTTTGATCATTTTCTGGGGAAATTGGCGTATTGACATGCTTAACCTTCGAGTAAAATTTCAATGGAATATTCCTATGCCTTGTTGGATTTTTTCACAGGGTCTTCGTTTTTTACTTGGTGGGGTCTTCCTTTTATACCTTCTTTTTTACGTCCGTATTTATGTTTCACCCTGTAGGGAAGGGAGGGGGTGGTGGATTTTGCTCATTTTCTGGAGAAATTGGCGTATTGACATGCTTAACCTTCGAGTAAAATTTCAATGGAAAATTCCTACTCCTTGTTGGATTTTTTCACAGGGTCTTCGTTTTTTACTTGGTGGGGTCTTCCTTTTATACCTTCTTTTTTACGTCCGTATTTATGTTTCACCCTGTAGGGAAGGGAGGGGGTGATGGACTTTGCTCATTTTCTGGGGAAATTGGCGTATTGACATGCTTAACCTTCGAGTAAAATTTCAATGGAATATTCCTATGCCTTGTCGGATTTTTTCACAGGGTCTTCGTTTTTTACCTGGTGGGGTCTTCCTTTTATACCTTCTTTTTTACGCCTGTATTTATGTTTCACCCTGTAGGGAAGGGAAGGGGTGTTGGATTTTGCGCAATTTCTGGGGAAATTGGCGTATTGACATGCTTAACCTTCGAGTAAAATTTCAATGGAATATTCCTATCCCTTGTCGGATTTTTTCACAGGGTCTTCGTTTTTTACCTGGTGGGGTCTTCCTTTTTTAGGTCTTCGTTTTTTACCTGGTGGGGTCTTCCTTTTTTAGGTCTTCGTTTTTTACCTGGTGGGGTCTTCCTTTTTTAGGTCTTCGTTTTTTACCTGGTGGGGTTTTCCTTTTTTAGGTCTTCCTTTTTTAGGTCTTAGGTTTTGGGTCTTCGTTTTGTACACACCCGCCAAAAATGTGCACAGAAAGACTGGAGTGGGCAACAAATTTCAAATTCCGGTCTCAATTGGCCTAAATTAGCATTCCCGTCGCCAAAAAAACATACCCCACAAGCCTATGTACCAATAACGTTACCTTTAAGGAGACAGTAAAGACGACGTCATAATAGCGGTATTCACTCTTATCGTTTCTTAGGTCGTGTTTTGTGTGCTCGGTCAGCGCTTAAGGGTGGTTACAACTAATTTGATGGTGATTGACCGAACGAAAAGCGACAAGGCAGTACTAGACACTCAAAACTGCTTACTCGCGTGGCTCCCACAGTGGCCGAAACGGCATTTAGCGTGAACCGAAAAGAAAATCGGACTTTGCGAGATGGGGAGAGAAAAAAAGTCCCCCAAAGTTTTCTACATTTTCGCTTTAAACGATAGTCGAAATGATTCTAACCTGGAAAAGGAATCAAAACCACGCCGAGAGGTCCAAATCTCGTGAAAAACGTGATCTTCGGTCAATTTTCGGGGCTATTATCGTATAAGTTAAGCATTATGACGTCAAAAACACTGTTATGGAGCCAAAAATGTGCACAGAAAGACTGGAGTGGGCAACAAATTTCAAATTCCGGTCTCAATTGGCCTAAATTAGCATTCCCGTCGCCCAAAAAACATACCCCACAAGCCTATGTACCATTAACGTTACCTTTAAGGAGACAGTAAAGACGACGTCATAATAGCGGTATTCACTCTTATCGTTTCTTAGGTCGTGTTTTGTGTGCTCGGCCAGCGCTTAAGGGTGGTTACAACTAATTTGATGGTGATTGACCGAACGAAAAGCGACAAGGCAGTACTAGACACTCAAAACTGCTTACTCGCGTGGCTCCCACAGTGGCCGAAACGGCATTTAGCGTGAACCGAAAAGAAAATCGGACTTTGCGAGATGGGGAGAGAAAAAAAGTCCCCCAAAGTTTTCTACATTTTCGCTTTAAACGATAGTCGAAATGATTCTAACCTGGAAAAAAGCAATCAAAACCACGCCGAGAGGTCCAAATCTCGTGAAAAACGTGATCTTCGGTCAATTTTCGGGGCTATTATCGTATAAGTTAAGCATTATGACGTCAAAAACACTGTTATGGAGCCACAAATGTACACAGAAAGACTGGAGTGGGCAACACATTTCAAATTCTGGTCTCAATTGGCCTAAATTAGCATTCCCGTCGCCAAAAAAACATACCCCACAAGCCTATGTACCAATAACGTTACCTTTAAGGAGACAGTAAAGACGACGTCATAATAGCGGTATTCACTCTTATCGTTTCTTAGGTCGTGTTTTGTGTACTCGGCCAGCGCTTAAGGGTGGTTACAACTAATTTGATGGTGATTGACCGAACGAAAAGCGACAAGGCAGTACTAGACACTCAAAACTGCTTACTCGCGTGGCTCCCACAGTGGCCGAAACGGCATTCAGCGTGAACCGAAAAGAAAATCGGACTTTGCGAGATGGGGAGAGAAAAAAAGTCCCCCAAAGTTTTCTACATTTTGGCTTTAAACGATAATCGAAATGATTCTAACCTTGGAAAAAGCAATCAAAACAACGCCGAGAGGTTCAAATCTCGTGAAAAACGTGATCTTCGGTCAATTTTCGGGGCTATTATCGTATAAGTTAAGCATTAGGACGTCAAAAACACTGTTATGGAGCCAAAAATGTGCACAGAAAGACTGGAGTGGGCAACAAATTTCAAATTCTTTTTTTTTTTTTTTTTTTTTTTTTTTTTTTTTATAATCTCTTTATTAGCAACAGAATACATGTACATAGTAATGGTAGCAGTTACAATCTATATATAAGTATGAGTGCATATACGGGAGTGATATCCAGCATTTATTTTTGTCAAGGATTTAGATATTTTAATTGTTTTGGTAAAAGTTTGAGAGCATCATATCATCTTCGGACAGAATATTTTGCCATTTTTCTAATATTACAGATTCATAATTGGTTGACAGGATTTCAAAAATTGCTTGCCTCTTTAAATAAGGCATTAAATGTTGTTTTATGGGAGGTTTATCTTGCACCTTTGCTCTAAAAATAAAATATTTAGTTAGAATAACTACATGGTTAATAAAAAGCCAATTTGCTTTGCTAAGGGTTGGTGATTGGGCTATTCCAAAATGTATATCTTCTGGTGAAATCGTGGAAAGAATATTATTCTTTTTAAAAGTTTTAATTAGCTCACTCCAAATCTCTTGACTAGATGTACAACTAATAAACAGATGATTTAGAGTTTCTACGTGGCTGTTACAGAATTCACATAACGAAGAAGGTTTAAGTCCATATTTGAGAAGCTTCGAATTTGTATATATAATTAAGTGCAGATATTTATAATGAAAGTTACGCAGTTTGGAATCAAATATAAATTCTTGATATTTATTAAAGGCATTTTCAATTAAAGACTCGTCAGGTTTATAGTCTAATTCTTTATACCATTTTGATAATATATATTCAAAATTATTATTTTCATTTATTTTAAATTTATATAACACTTTCGGAGTAATATCTTGAAAATCTCGTTTATAAATATTATATAAGTTATTGATTATATCGCTTATTAATTCGTTTGTAATATTTGAATTAGTGACTATTTTATCAAATTCGGTACCTAAAGATTCGTTAGATAGTTTTTTTATTTTAAATTTGATTTTTTGTAAGAGGAATTTTTCATTTATGTTAATTTCAGCACTTTCTAAATCATAATTGTTCAAATCTCTAACGAATATCAGTTTCGTTTTATTTAATAGTGAGATTTGACTAGAATTTGTTAGATAAATTTGCAGATTTTGATTTCCCCAAATTATCTGATCTTTTAGTTCACGTGTTTTATTAATGTATTTTGTATAAATTAAATGCCAATTCTTTAACAATTCTGTGTAGAATTTTGACTCGGGGAACCGAAATCGTTTCTGGACGTCAGTGTTCGAGGCTAATAAAAGTAAAATGTTTTTTATATTCATCATATGTTTTAGGGAAATGAGCCAACATTGTTCGTTGTTTGATAAAATCTTTTTAACCCAAAAGATGTATTTACAAGTTATATGCTCTCTTAAATTTATCATGTTCAAACCACCCTTTGCGAAGTTTTGGTACACAGAAATTCTTTTAACCTTGTCTGGTCCGCTCCACAATAATTTAAAAACTGAATTATTGAACTTTTTGATAATATAATCAGGCGTCACAAGGACTGCGGCTGGGTATAGTATTTTGGACAGACAGAATGTTTTGATTACATTTATTCTTCCGAGCAAGCCAATATTTCTATGAGCCCATTTTTCAATTATTACATCTATTTCATTTAGTTTTGTCTCGAAATTTTCCTTATTACTGAAGTCGTTGTCAAAAGTAAAAGTAATCCCTAAAATCTGTATAAAAGTTGTTTTATACGAAATTCCTAACTCGGAAACACATTTTTCCAGTTCAGTGTCCCCACTGTTCAAGTCAAAAACTTCAGTTTTATTTAGGTTTATGCACAGACCCGAGACCAAGCTGAAAAGTTTCAAAACCTCGAGCAAATGCCTTGCAGTCTTATAATTTCTAATGAAACAAGTCATATCATCCGCAAATGCTATTAGTTTTAATTCTTCCCGTCCAAACAAAATCCCTTCAATGTGCTCATCATTTCTTATAAAAATGCACAATGTTTCTATGATAAGGTTGAAAAGATTAGTAGACATTGGGTCTCCCTGACGCACACCGCATTGTATGGGGAATGACTTTGAAGTGAACTCATTGTTTAATACACAACAGTTTACGTTTTTGTACAAGGAATCTATCCACCGTATAAAAATAGTTTTGAAACCGAAGAAACTTAGAGCCCTATACATAAATTTATGGTTTATACTATCAAAGGCTTTCTTAAAGTCGATTGCTAATAGAAATCCTGTAATTCGCTTAGCTTTGGCTAGGTCGACAGTGTCTTGTTATAACCTTAAAGTATCCTGTATATGTCTCCCTGGTATAAATGCGCTCTGGTTATGGTGTATAAGTGATTTTAGAAGGGGTTTAACTCTAAGACATAGTATTTTACTGGCTATTTTAATGTCAGTATTAATTAAAGTAATTGGGCGCCAATTGTTTATGTCTGTTGTATTTTTATTAGGTTTAGGAATTAATTTAATCACAGACTGTCTTTGGCTAGTAGAAAAAGAACCTGCATCGAAGCTTTCTTCGAAACAATTTATTAGATAGTCTTTTATGTCAGGCCAAAATGTTTGGTAAAATTCTGAAGTCAACCCGTCGTTTCCAGGGGATTTGTTTAATTTCAGACCTACAATTGCTTTTTCGCATTCCGACTCTGTTAAGACCTGTTCTAAAGATTGTGCTTGAGCATCGGTTAAAGTCGGGTGTGTTGTCTTTAAGAAAGCATTTTCGCTGTAATTGCAGCCCGCATCATTAGAGCTATACAGTGATTTGTAAAAAATTTCTATTACGCTCATTGTTTCATTTATATTTTCAGTCAGATTTCCATCCGCTTTACAAATTTTACCAACAGTTGATTTTTTTTTAATATGACTTTCTAAGTTTAAGAAATACTGTGAATTTTTTTCACTTTCTGTGAAATCTTTTATTTTAGCTCTAAGAAGCGCCCCCTTTCCTTCGTGTGTAAAAATTTGGTCTAATTCGGCCTTGACAATTTCATATTTCGTTTGATAATCCTGATCATTATCTTCGTTAATTTTATTTTCTAAGTCGTTTAGTTGGTCCTGTAATTGTGCCTTTAATTTGCGCCTAGCTGTTTGCTTTTTCTTACTATATTTGATTGTGTTTAACTTTATTTGATATTTAATATAGTCCCAAAGATCTCGACTGTTTTGTGGATCGTGGAATTCGTTTGCCCATTCTGATAACTTGCCTTTGATTAGGGCAATGTAGTTTTTATCGTTAATTAGATTTGAATTAAATTTCCATAGCGATGGCCCTCTTTTATTTCCATCAAGAGACAGAGTTAAAGATACGGCAGAATGATCGCTAAGGAAGTTAGACACTGTTTTACATTCGGAAATATCATTTTGTAAGTAGTCCGAGACAAGCCAAAAGTCTATTCTACTTCTGATATCTGGCTTGTTTTGTCTCCACGTGAATATTTTCTTCTGAGGGTACAGTGTGCGTAAGATATCAATAAGTTCATAAGAATTTATAATTTTATAGATTTCCTTCTGACTCAAATGCTTAACTTTGTAGTTTCCCCCCCGGCGAAAAAATTTTGGCCCCCAAAGGGGGGCTTTTTCCTTTTTGTATATCTTTATCTAGTTTCAAAAAATGACAGCGTTGATCTTTGTCGTTTATTGGACTATATGTATTTACCAAATGCAATTTTGAATTTGCTATTTTAATGTCAATCAGGTTATAGTAGCCGCTGCTGTCACTTAACTCATTATCAATCTCGCAGTCAAAATTTTTCATAATTATTATGGCAGTTCCCGCGGAGTTACTTCGTCCGTGTGAGAAGAAGCATCGCGCTCCGCATTCTTCTGCCCATTTGTTTTCATCCGACTCGGTGCTGTGGGTTTCTTGTAGGAACGCAATATCGACACCAAGTTCTGCGAGCCATAAAAATAGTTTTTTTCGCTTTAATTTTTCACGCATTCCCCTGACGTTAAGTGTTAATAGATTAATCTGTGTCATTATTGTTTAAGAGTTTACATATTTTAAAATTTTTAAAATAAAATTCCAATTCCTTTTCCACAATGGGTGCGAATTTGAGTTGAAGGATATTTTACTTAGTAATATTCGGTACAGTTTAACTTCAAGGGAATTCAGTTTCAAACTCGGAATTTTGAAGATATGATTTTTTAACAACCGGCTAAGATGTGGACTCTGTAACATATGCGGAACTAATTTTGATATTCTTACTAACATTAATTTCAATTTACATTTTGAACGCGTCCATTTTAGATTCCGACTTAAATTTGTTTTGAAGATATAATTTCTGAACAACGGACCAACATGTAAATCCTTTAATTTGGATAAATCTAGCTTAGAATTACAAGTTTTAGTGGTGCCTAGATTTTCATTAGCAACTAGTAAGAAAATATGATAAACAACAAAATAAAGGAAATCCTTGCCAACAATATCGTGACTGGATTTAACATAAAGGGTGCTAAAGGGCCAACCAGCTTGTGTTCTATTTATCACCGATATTTGCAATGTTGCCAATATATATCCAAGTGTATTTACTGAGTTAACTGGATATTTAAATGTAGTGTACAATATATAAATAAAAGTACATATGATAATGGATATCATATAGGATGTGCAAACATAATTTCCTATATATGCTATGCTTAACATGACTCTTTCATTTTGAGTTTGAGATAATAATATCTGACATGATTTTATAAGTACAATATATAATGAGATTAGGCAATATAGATTGTTAATTTGATATATATATATCATATCAATCTATACGAAACACTATTAAAGAAGGGAGAGATTAAATGGTGGCTATGGGAAAGAGCTCAAGCTAACTGAAAAATCAATATTTTTCATTAATAAAGTTCCAAGATTACCATCGTGTTGCAATATGTAAAACTAACCTTAATGGCAGCTTTGAAAGTTTTTCTGACCTAAGAATTTAATTTTTTACTTATGTCTTCAAATATATCACAGGTAAACCGTTTATCTTGAACAGTCTTAAAGTGTATGTTCCCATTAAAATACCAGGCGCTTTCAACTTGAGGATTATTCTTGAGCCTGTTTATTAATTCGACATTTCGTTTGGTAACATCCTCAAATAAAAGAATGCCTTTACTCTTAAACATTTGCCGTTTTCTCATGAGTTCAAGTTTAATATCGGATCTGTGTATTTTCATGATAATTGACTTTGGGCCGGCGGAATTTCTGGATGGAATTCTATGAATGGCAACTATTTGACTTTCATCCAAGCGTATATTTGCACACTCCAATGCCAACCTTCTAGCCTCATCTCGTAAATCTTCATTGGGTTTCTCTCGCAATCCAACTATTTTTATGTTGTTTTTACGAGAGTACTGTTCATTTCTATTACCTAATTGTAAGGCCTCTCTTATCCCTTGCTCTAGTTGGTTCGAATCCTGTATTATGTTATTAATCTGCCTTCTAAGCTCGTTGTTTTCTGAAGTCAGAGATATAATTTTAGATTCAAAGTCTTTCTGAATAGTGTCAATTTCTGATTTCAGTTCCGTTTTGATTTCTTCAATCAAGTCGGCTTTTATTTGTTTGGTAAATTCTTAAGAGCTTGGTCTAATTTAGGGAATGTCACCATGTCACCGAGTCGTTCCTGAATTTTATTAAGGGAATCGTTAAGTTTTTCAACATCGACCTGTCCTAAACTGTCTGACGTTGGTTGGCTAGTAATATCGTTGACACGACTGCTGCCCCTGGTCTGGGTTCTTGGAAGAGTTTGCTGAACTTTTTTTGCCGACATATTTGTATCCTAATTGGTAAGTGACACCGCCTCTTTAAGCTAATGGAGTTAAGTAAATGCTTGTAAACACACCTCAGTCACACCTGTAATTAGGTCAGGTTATATACACTAGCAGTAGTAATTTTATATTGTCTCAAAATACTAAGTTATTTCATTAAAAAAGTTACTAAGATGTCTCACCAAACTATCTACGTTACTCCCAGGTTGACACTTTTAAGTTACAACACAAATGGCTGTCTTCAAAATTGTTTTTCGATAAAATTTCTTCAGAGCTCTTATTACCCGTGTCTCTACTTGTCAGCCATCTTGGATACAAATACCATCAAATTAGTTGTAACCACCCTTAAGCGCTGGGCGAGCACACAAAACACGACCTAAGAAACGATAAGAGTGAATACCGCTATTATGACGTCGTCTTTACTGTCTCCTTAAAGGTAACGTTATTGGTACATAGGCTTGTGGGGTATGTTTTTTTGGCGACGGGAATGCTAATTTAGGCCAATTGAGACCAGAATTTGAAATGTGTCAAGGGCAAAAACTCAAAAACACCAAGTTTCATCAAAATCCATTGAAAATTGTAACTTCTATTGAACAAATAAAATTTTGACTTACTAAGTCAAGGACATTAACTAAAAAACTATTCATCGAAAAATCTTCAAATTCGAACTTGACCGTCGTCTTATCAATTCCAATGCTCACACCAACTTTCATTTAAATCCATTGAAAATTGTAGCTTCTATTTTGTCTACAACAAATAAAGAGGAAGGACAATAACTCCAAAACTGTTGATCGCAAAATCGTCCAAATCGAACTTGACCGCCGGCTTATCAATTGCAATGCTCATACCAAGTTTCATTAAAATCCATAGATAATTGTAGCTTCCATAGTGTCTACAGAAAATGAATTTTTACGCAATTTTACTTAGTCAAGGGCAATTACTCATAAACTATTCATCAAAAAATCGTCAAATTTGAATTTCGGATAAAAACTGTAGCCTCTATCGTGGATGCAACCCAAATGTGACGCGTTTTTACTAAGTCAAAGGCAATAACTCAAAAACCGTTCCTGCTAAAATTTCCATTTTCGACCTTGACCGAGATATCCTTAATATATACATATATACCAAGTTTCATTAAGATCGGATAAAAAATGTAGCCTCTATCGTGGATTAAACCCAAATTTGATGCGTTTTTACTAAATCAAGGGCAAAAACTCCAAATCCGTTCATTCGATAATTTCCATATTTAACTTGACCGAGATATCATCAATATATACATGTATACCAAGTTTCATTAAGATCGGATAGAAACTGTAGCCTCTATCGTGGCTACAACCCAAATTTGACGTGTTTTACTAAGTCAAGGGCAATAACTCAAAAAACGTTCATGAGATAATTTCCATTTTTTAACTTGACCGAGATATCATCAATATATACATGTATACCAAGTTTCATTAAGATCGGATAAAAACTGTAGTCTCTATTGTGGATACAACCCAAATTTGACGCGTTTTTACTAAGTCAAGTGCAATAACTCAAAAACCGTTCATGCGATAATTTCAATTTTCGAACTTGACCGAGATATCATCAATATATACATGTATACCAAGTTTCATTAAGATCGGATAAAAACTGTAGTCTCTATTGTGGATACAACCCAAATTTGACGCGTTTTTACTAAGTCAAGTGCAATAACTCAAAAACCGTTCATGCGATAATTTCAATTTTCGAACTTGACCGAGATATCATCAATATATAAATGTATACCAAGTTTCATTAAGATCAGATTAAAACTGTATCTTCTATTGTGGATACAACAAATGTGGACGGACCGACGGACGGACGGACGGACGGACAGGGGCGACGGCAATATAAAAATGACAGAAATAGCCTTTTTTCACGAAATGGACTTGATTTTCTCTTTCCAATGATGTGTAACAATAGCTATTTTTTCAAGTCTCATACCTTGTGACTTTGACCTTTAACGACATCGGGGCCTGAATATAAGACATAAAATGATCAAATCTATCCAATGGTATGTTCTCCTATGTTTACTTCCGGTTTTATAACTATCCGAAACTAGTCATAATACACGTTTTGTTATTAAAGCTGAACTCCTGTTATAAAAATAAATTAAATAATTAATAAAAAAAAATCTTATCCACCATACTTGTTTCATACTTGAAACAATATGGCGTCTGAATGAGTCAGAGTGAAGCGAAGCGTGACCAGATTTTAGGTTTTGATGGGAGTGGCAGACGCCATATTTGTTTTAAGTTTTTTTTATTAATTACTTAATTATAATAATAATAATAATAATAATAATAAACTCTTTATTTTACATGGGTAATTATGAGGGATTGTTAAGTCTACATAGATACCTCAGACATGCTAATTTTTGTTTAGAGTAACAGCTTAGCCTTCCCAAATCCCCACGTGTGCTAAGGTTTGACGTGTTTTTATTTACCCCAAGGTAAAATTTAATAGCTGTATTTTGGACGTTATTGATGCATTTATAATAATAATAATAATAAACTCTTTATTTTACATGGGTCAGAATTAGGCCCAATACACAAGGACATGGTCCTGTCTCACATTCAGCCCATGGGGCAATACATTGGAGAAAAAAAAAAAAAAAAAAAAAAAAAAAAAAAAAATCGAAAATACATAATATCTCAATATACAATTCGTCTGAAATACTAAAAATACACAAGTACATGTGTATCAAATGGACAGAGATATGTTCAGGCGATCAAGTACATGACCACAAATAAATATACAATACTCCACGTACAATTTGTTTAAAAATACACAAGTACATGTGCATGAATGGACAGATTTTCAACCTACAATTTGTTTATAAAATGGATGTAATATATAGTTCCCGCGGCCATGCACACGACCGCAAAAAATCACGTATTATTTCAACGTACAATTTATTTTCAAATACACAATTACATGTGTAAATAATGGACAGATTTATCTTCCGGCGATCAAGTACATGACAGCAAAAACCATATATCATTTCAATGTACAATTAGTTTTAAAATACACAAGTACATGTGTATAAAATGGACAGAATCATCATTCTGCGATCAAGTACATGACCACAAAAACCAAGGAATAGACAAGTACATCTGCATGAGACGATCAGACATCAAAACATACATATGAAAAAAAAAAAAGAAAAAAAAAAAAAAAGAAAAAAAGAATTGCCAAAGAGTCAGTGCAATTGATAAAGCATGAATTAGGCCCAATACACAAGGACATGGTCCTGTCTCACATTCAGCCCATGGGGCAATACATTGGAAAAAAAAAAAAAAAAAAAAAATCGAAAATACATAATATCTCAATATACAATTCGTCTCAAATACTAAAAATACACAAGTACATGTGTATCAAATGGACAGATATATGTTACGGCGGTCAAGTCCATGACCACAAAATAAATATACAATACTCCACGTACAAATTGTTTAAAAATACACAAGTACATGTGCATGAAATGGACAGATTTTCAACCTACAATTTGTTTATAAAATGGATGTAATATATAGTTCCCGCGGCCATGCACACGACCGCAGAAAATCACGTATTATTTCAACGTACAATTTATTTCAGAATACATAATTACATGTGTAAATAATGGACAGATTTATCTTCCGGCGATCAAGCACATGACAGCAAAAACCATATATAATTTCAATGTACAATTAGTTTTAAAATACACAAGTACATGTGTATAAAATGGACAGATTCATCATTCTGCGATCAAGTACATGACCACAAAAACCAAGGAATAGACAAGTACATCTGCATGAGACGATCAGACATCAAAACATACATAAAAAAAAAAAAAAAAAAAAAAAAAAAAAAATTGCCAAAGCGTCAGTGCATGTGCTGCGAGCGGGCTACCCAACCCTACTCCATTTTATGTTCTTATTTTCTATGGAGGGGGAGGTAGGATTTGTCCATGCTCAAGACCAGCTTTAAGGATGTTTACTCATCCCCCGACAGTAATAATTTAGATTTTCAAAATGGTTCAAGTTAGGCCAAAATAGAATTGTTGGTGGTGATATACCTGTGAGAAAGGGAAGAATAAAATTAATAAATTACTTAAATCATTAAATCATGGAGAAACACAATTGTTAAGATAGCCATCAGCAAGCCTATAGTTGGTGAAAAGAATACCCGTGTAACAGGAAGTATGCTTATGTTAATGAAAGATTACCAAGAATCATCCTTCGAAAAGTCTTAAAATCTGATGCTGATTTAATATTTTCGTCTAGACCATTCCATAAAATTGATCCTTTGTATTTTTATTTTTATAACAGGAGTTCAGCTTTAAGACCGTTTGAACCAAAGTTGATAAGGGAGGTAAGTTGATATTTGCGAAATACAAAATAATTACAGAAATGGTTAATCTATTTAATCAAGCAAACTGAAAAATATTCTAATAACTTAAGAATATTGTTAAAAAAATACTGCTTATAAAGGTTAGATTCAATAAATGTATTTCATATGTATTTTTAAACATCTTTTTTTTTTACCACTCATAACTTTTATTAAAACCCTTTATTTTGAATTTATTCGATTGGAACTAATATAGTGAATATTATCAATCCACTGCGTCTAAATCATTAACTTCCTCATTTTGACTATTGCGACATTATCTCGGATGGGTGTACTGCAGCACTAACAGACAAGCTAGAAAGATTACAACTGGATGCACTGGAGCTGTGAGGGGAACAAGCCATCGATTACTTTATCAAGAAACAGGCTTCATTCCACTGCAGGTGAATGCCGTTTCGGCCACTGTGAGAGCCACGCGAGTGGCTAATTTAGGCCAATTGAGATCAGAATTTGAAATTTGTTGTCCACTCCAGTCTTTCTGTGCACATTTTTGGCTCCATAACAGTGTTTTTGACGTCATAATGCTTAACTTATACGATAAAAGCCCCGAAAATGGACCTCTCGGCGTGGTTTTGATTGCTTTTTTCAAGGTTAGATTCATTTCGACTATCGTTTAAAGCGAAAATGTAGAAAACTTTTTTTGGCGACGGAAATGCTAATTTAGGCCAATTGAAACCAGAATTTGAAATTTGTTGCCCACTCTAGTCTTTCTGTGCACATTTTTGGCTCCATAACAGTGTTTTTGACGTCATAATGCTTAAAGGGGCACAGGCTTGATTTGTTTCGGACAATCATCCGACTGCCTCAAACACATGAAATCTTTTGTTTAGCTAATCAGACATAGTCTACAGAGCTTACCTTTGAAATTTGAGCCTTCAAATCCATGGGTATACATATTTATCCGTGTTTGAAAATCATAATGTCTTAAGATATTATGAACGTCCCGCCATATTGGAAAATCAACGAGTTATAAATAGACTACTGCGCAGGCCCACACTAATAAAACAAAAAGAAAGTACATGTAATAACAATTGTAGATTTTGTCAACAGGACACACAATTTTCAGACTGACTGAAGACCAGCCGCGTACAGCACGGAAAAAAAATAAAAAGTGATATTTTCGAGGTATATTTCAAGGTATTTTGCGATTTTCTTAGAGCTTGAGTATTTCTGAGGACTGTTTAAATATAACAAAGGCCCAAAACGACCCCTAAAAATCAAGATTGTGCCCCTTTAACTTATACGATAATAGCCCCGAAAATTGACCGAAGATCACGTTTTTCACGAGATTTGGACCTCTCGGCGTGGTTTTGATTGCTTTTTTCAAGGTTAGAATCATTTCGACTATCGCTTAAAGCGAAAATGTAGAAAACTTTGGGGGACTTTTTTTCTCTCTCCATCTCGCAAAGTCCGATTTTCTTTTCGGTTCACGCTGAATGCCGTTTCGGCCACTGTGGGAGCCACGCGAGTAAGCAGTTTTGAGTGTCTAGTACTGCCTTGTCGCTTTTCGTTCGGTAAATCACCATCAAATTAGTTGTAACCACCCTTAAGCGCTGGCCGAGCACACAAAACACGACCTAAGAAACGATAAGAGTGAATACCGCTATTATGACGTCGTCTTTACTGTCTCCTTAAAGGTAACGTTATTGGTACATAGGCTTGTGGGGTATGTTTTTTGGCGACGGGAATGCTAATTTAGGCCAATTGAGACCAGAATTTGAAATTTGTTGCCCACTCCAGTCTTTCTGTGCACATTTTTGGCTCCATAACAGTGTTTTTGACGTAATAATGCTTAACTTATACGATAATAGCCTCGAAAATTGATCGAAGATCACGTTTTTCACGAGATTTTGACCTCTCGGCGTGGTTTTGATTGCTTTTTTCAAGGTTAGAATCATTTCGACTATCGTTTAAAGTGAAAATGTAGAAAACTTTGGGGGACTTTTTTTTCTCTCTCCATCTCGCAAAGTCCGATTTTCTTTTCGGTTCACGCTGAATGCCGTTTCGGCCACTGTGGGTGCCACGCGAGTAAGCAGTTTTGAGTGTCTAGTACTGCCTTGTCGCTTTTCGTTCGGTAAATCACCATCAAATTAGTTGTAACCACCCTTAAGCGCTGGCCGAGCACACAAAACACGACCTAAGAAACGATAAGAGTGAATACCGCTATTATGACGTCGTCTTTACTGTCTCCTTAAAGGTAACGTTATTGGTACATAGGCTTGTGGGGTATGTTTTTTTGGCGACGGGAATGCTAATTTAGGCCAATTGAGACCAGAATTTGAAATTTGTTGCCCACTCAAGTCTTTCTGTGCACATTTTTGGCTCCATAACAGTGTTTTTGACGTCATAATGCTTAACTTATACGATAATAGCCCCGAAAATTGACCGAAGATCACGTTTTTCACGAGATTAGGACCTCTCGACGTGGTTTTGATTGCTTTCAAGGTTAGAATCATTTCGACTATCGTTTAAAGCGAAAATGTAGAAAACTTTGGGGGACTTTTTCTCTCTCTCTCAGTAAGTTTATAGAGGCCTAGGCTTGATTTTTAGGGGTCGTTTTGGGCATTTGTTGCATTTAAACAGTCCTCAGTGTTCTTAATGGTTCCAAATAATTGAGGACTGTATATTTATAAACTGAAAACTCTTAATGGTTAACAGTAAACTTCAGTTAGGGACTTAAAATAATAATAAAACACTTTGTTTACTATTCAGGCATGACAGCTATTCTTTTCAGGAAGTGTACAAAGTAAGGGAAAAAACTCAAAATAAATTGTTTTCAGACCACAACTTGTGTGCTATATCTTAAAGTCTAGATTCACTTTTGAACATCCTCCCCCGGGATGCAGAGTCAACAGAAATTATACATAAATCTTAATTAAATGTCCACAGATCTGCATCAACAGATTCCAGTAAGTGTAACCGTTGAACAGGTCTCCTTAATGTTCCATTTGTTGTCTTCAGAGTAGCTGATCGAATGTGTCCATCACGTCCGATGTGGACTTCTTGAATTCGAGCCTTTATCCATGGTCCTCTGGATACTCGATCCTCGCTGATAAGAACTAAGTCACCCACATTAACTTTATGTCCTTGAGTTGACCACTTCTTTAGATTATTTAAAGATTTTAGATACTCAGAAGACCAACGTTTCCAAAAGTTATTTACCAATCTCTGATGATATATGAAACGTTTAGTTATAGCTGACGAAGTTTGTTCAGATTTATGAGTATCTTTATATGGAAATTGTTGAAGGTTTCGTCCAATGAGAATTTGCGCAGGTGTGATCATTTTAAAATCTTTTGGATCACTACTAACATACGTAAGCGGTCGGCTATTGATTTGGCCCTCAACTTCAGCCAAAATAGTCGTAAATCTTTCCGAATCTAAAAGAGTATTTCCAAGAGTTTTCTTAAGAGGGGTTTTCAAACTCTTCACCATTCGTTCGTAAAAACCAACCAACCACGGTACACGTTCAACAATAAATTTCCAATGAATTTTTCCGATTACTAAGTTCAACTTTGGTTTCTGAATCGTCAATAACTCTCCAACACTTTTGTAGTTCTTTACTGGCACACTTAAATGTTTTTGCATTGTCTGACCAGATTGTATGACACATTCCACGACGTGCTAACATTCTACGTAAAGCTAACAGAAACTTCTCAACGGTCATATCTGTTACTGTGTAGGCATAAAGCAAGTAAGATAGTTCAAACCCATTATAAGAGTCTTCAAGAGAAATTTCCTCATGTCTATAAACAGAAAATGATAGTGGCATATTCAAAAAATCAGAACTTAAATGACAACCTTGTTCATAGCAAACTAAAAATAATCTGTACTTAACAGGTACTATACTCCTCGCCCATCGGGCGAGTTATTTTATTTTTTCTAATTTCAGATCAGAAGAGAAGAAAATCATCCAGCAGATCCAGATCCCAATTTCCCAATAAGATATTTGTTCCACCCTAGGCCTGTACATTTGGGAGATTCAATCCCTCCCTTCCCCGAAATCAAAGTGTACTGCACGGGTTACAGCACATGTAAACAGGCAAATATAAAGTTTATCAAAGTCTTTGAGATGAACTGGTCCTGCAAAATCCAATCCAACATTGGTGAACGTAGCAGATTGCTGAATTCTATCCTCAGGCAAAGGCGCCATTATTTGTGTAAATGGTTTGGTATAATAATGACGACAAATAAGACAACTATTAATGACTTGCTTAACAACAGATCTTCCTTTACAAATCCAGAATCTTTGACGAATAATTGACAAGGTGTGTTCAATACCAGCATGTAATTGTTCTTCGTGAACTTCATATACAAGCAATTTGACAATATAATGAGATGACGGGAGTATTATTGGATGTTTTATTTCTTCAGGTAAAGCAGATTTATGGATTTGTCCTCCTAACCTAAGAAGTCCTGATTCAGGATCAATATATGGATTTAAACTTGCTAATCGACTTGTATTCAAATTTTCTTTATTCATGAGAACTTGAAATTCTTTTTCAAAACTTGATTCTTGGGTTTTCAATATTCAATAGGTTTCAGCAGATTCAATCTCAGATGCATCCAAAACTCCAATATGTCTGTCTTCTTTCTTTGATCTAGAATTAAAGATGAATCTCTTTACTCATGCTAACGCATTAAGTTTTTGATATTTACTAAATCTTTCATAGTCAATTAAGTCTTGAATATGATGAATTACAGACACAGTTGGAGCTTTTACTCTTTTCTCAACAATAATTGATTCTTCCAATTTCTTTATCTTGGAATCTTGTAATCTAGCTGGCCAATTGAAATGCTAATTTAGGCCAATTGAAACCAGAATTTGAAATTTGTTGCCCACTCTAGTCTTTCTGTGCACATTTTTGGCTCCATAACAGTGTTTTTGACGTCATAATGCTTAACTTATACGATAATAGCCCCGAAAATTGACCGAAGATCACGTTTTTCACGAGATTTGGACCTCTCGGCGTGGTTTTGATTGCTTTTTTCAAGGTTAGAATCATTTCGACTATCGCTTAAAGCGAAAATGTAGAAAACTTTGGGGGACTTTTTTTCTCTCTCCATCTCGCAAAGTCCGATTTTCTTTTCGGTTCACGCTGAATGCCGTTTCGGCCACTGTGGGAGCCACGCGAGTAAGCAGTTTTGAGTGTCTAGTACTGCCTTGTCGCTTTTCGTTCGGTAAATCACCATCAAATTAGTTGTAAGCACCCTTAAGCGCTGGCCGAGCACACAAAACACGACCTAAGAAACGATAAGAGTGAATACCGCTATTATGACGTCGTCTTTACTGTCTCCTTAAAGGTAACGTTATTGGTACATAATAATAATAATAATAAATCTATTTTACTGGTAATTCAAGGGGGATTTTTTGGGGGGGAATTTTTCCTTAGAAAAATTTTAAATTTTTGAGGATTTTAAATAAAACCCAAAAACCCCAAAAGAAACCCCTAAAAATAAAGATTTGTGCCCCTTTAATTATGATAAAACCCCAAAAAGA
>JAUJPP010000011.1:2694968-2710190 GCA_030562195.1 Nipponacmea schrenckii
GTATAATTTTTGTTGACTCTGCATCCCGGGGAAGGATGTTCAAAAGTGAATGTAGACTTTAAGATATAGCACACAAGTTGTGGTCTGAAAACAATTTATTTTGAGTTTTTTCCCTTACTTTGTACACTTCCTGAAAAGAATGGCTGTCATGCCTGAATAGTAAACAAAGTGTTTTATTATTATTTTAAGTCCCTAACTGAAGTTTACTGTTAACCATTAAGAGTTTTCAGTTTATAAATATACAGTCCTCAATTATTTGGAACCATTAAGAACACTGAGGACTGTTTAAATGCAACAAATGCCCAAAACGACCCCTAAAAATCAAGCCTGGGCCTCTATAAACTTACTGAGAGAGAGAGAAAAAGTCCCCCAAAGTTTTCT
Organism: Nipponacmea schrenckii; assembly: GCA_030562195.1. Taxonomy (NCBI): domain Eukaryota; kingdom Metazoa; phylum Mollusca; class Gastropoda; family Lottiidae; genus Nipponacmea; species Nipponacmea schrenckii. Next base: position 2,695,350 of record JAUJPP010000011.1, read on the forward strand.
ACATTTTCGCTTTAAACGATAGTCGAAATGATTCTAACCTTGAAAGCAATCAAAACCACGTCGAAAGGTCCTAATCTCGTGAAAAACGTGATCTTCGGTCAATTTTCGGGGCTATTATCGTATAAGTTAAGCATTATTACGTCAAAAACACTGTTATGGAGCCAAAAATGTGCACAGAAAGACTGGAGTGGGCAACAAATTTCAAATTCTGGTCTCAATTGGCCTAAATTAGCATTCCCGTCGCCAAAAAAACATACCCCACAAGCCTATGTACCAATAACGTTACCTTTAAGGAGACAGTAAAGACGACGTCATAATAGCGGTATTCACTCTTATCGTTTCTTAGGTCGTGTTTTGTGTGCTCGGCCAGCGCTTAAGGGTGGTTACAACTAATTTGATGGTGATTTACCGAACGAAAAGCGACAAGGCAGTACTAGACACTCAAAACTGCTTACTCGCGTGGCTCCCACAGTGGCCGAAACGGCATTCAGCGTGAACCGAAAAGAAAATCGGACTTTGCGAGATGGAGAGAGAAAAAAAAGTCCCCCAAAGTTTTCTACATTTTCTTTAAACGATAGTCGAAATGATTCTAACCTGGAAAAAAGCAATCAAAACCACGCCGAGAGGTCCAAATCTCGTGAAAAACGTGATCTTCGATCAATTTTCGAGGCTATTATCGTATAAGTTAAGCATAATTACGTCAAAAACACTGTTATGGAGCCAAAAATGTGCACAGAAAGACTGGAGTGGGCAACAAATTTCAAATTCTGGTCTCAATTGGCCTAAATTAGCATTCCCGTCGCCAAAAAACATACCCCACAAGCCTATGTACCAATAACGTTACCTTTAAGGGGGTTGACAACCCTAAACCTATGTACAAAAAATAGACGATTTCAACCACTTCTTTTCCACCTATCTGAAATATTTAAATATCAATGGAAAGAGGGGACTTTCAGCTATCCAAAAATATAAAATTTATTTCTTTATGACATTTCAACTTTAAGAAATAGGGTATGAAAGATGAACGAAAAAAACGTCAATTATTCCCTTAAAATTAGCATATCTACTAGGCTAATTAATAGAAAAGGGTTTGAAATTTTGCACAACGCAAGTCTACATGTATCTCTACAAAATTACGTTGGCTTTTTGGAAAATTTTGTTTTGTTTTGAAGATATTGATAGAAATCAAAATTTTGCGAGTGCATTTACGAAAAATTGAATTTTTAAAAAACTATTCATTTTATAAAAAAAAGCCAACGTAAAGTTATAGAGGACATCGTAAGCTTTAGCTGAAGCCAAAGTTTGTAAAAATCGGATAAATTGTAAGCGAGATATGCTTTTGGAAAAATGGCATTTTTTTTCAACATTTTGCAAACACATGTAAACCTTACGTAATTAACGATCATGTTGTTAAAAGATTGTCTTTCATGCTTTAGAAATCTTTAAGCACCTTTCAGGCATCGATATGCACCGATATCCACACAATTGGAGTGCTAAAACAATGGATTAGCACATGTCAAAACACCCCTACCCACCAATCATAAAATTTTCTTTGTTTACATGTGACGTAAAGGTTTATGGGACATCACGTGACTTCTGGATTCTCCCGATACACATTTCTTACTTCGCGGGCCGATATTAACAATAACTGACCGGCAAACGTAGAGAATGTTTATTTAGCCGATGACGTTGTAATCACAAACGTCAACTGACAACGTAATTTGTACGTCTACATAGAGGAATACCCCGTTTTGTTCTATAAATAGATTATCTTCAAGGACGGATATCAGACGAACTACTGAAGCGATTGAGCTAAAATTTTTACTAGATGAGTTTCTTGTAATGCCAAATAGAATGGATATAAACTTAATACGTTTCTTGATTGAAATACACTTCGAACGATAAGGTTGTCAACCCCCTTAAGGAGACAGTAAAGACGACAAGGCAGTACTAGACACTCAAAACTGCTTACTCGCGTGGCTCCCACAGTGGCCGAACGGCATTCAGCGTGAACCGAAAAGAAAATCGGACTTTGCGAGATGGAGAGAGAAAAAAAGTCCCCCAAAGTTTTCTACATTTTCGCTTTAAGCGATAGTCGAAATGATTCTAACCTGGAAAAAAGCAATCAAAACCACGCCGAGAGGTCCAAATCTCGTGAAAAACATGATCTTCGGTCAATTTTCGGGGCTATTATCGTATAAGTTAAAGGGGCACAATCTTGATTTTTAGGGGTCGTTTTGGGCCTTTGTTATATTTAAACAGTCCTCAGAAATACTCAAGCTCTAAGAAAATCGCAAAATACCTTGAAATATACCTCGAAAATATCACTTTTTATTTTTTTTCCGTGCTGTACGCGGCTGGTCTTCAGTCAGTCTGAAAATTGTGTGTCCTGTTGACAAACTCTACAATTGTTATTACATGTACTTTCTTTTTGTTTTATTAGTGTGGGCCTGCGCAGTAGTCTATTTATAACTTGTTGATTTTCCAATATGGCGGGACGTTCATAATATCTTAAGACATTATGATTTTCAAACACGGATAAATATGTATACCCATGGATTTGAAGGCTCAAATTTCAAGGGTAAGCTCTGTAGACTATGTCTGATTAGCTAAACAAAAGATTTCATGTGTTTGAGGCAGTCGGATGATTATCCGAAACAAATCAAGCCTATGCCCCTTTAAGCATTATGACGTCAAAAACACTGTTATGGAACACAGAAAGACTAGAGTGGGCAACAAATTTCAAATTCTGGTTTCAATTGGCCTAAATTAGCATTCCCGTCGCCAAAAAAAGTTTTCTACATTTTCGCTTTAAACGATAGTCGAAATGAATCTAACCTTGAAAAAAGCAATCAAAACCACGCCGAGAGGTCCAAATCTCGTGAAAAACGTGATCTTCGGTCAATTTTCGGGGCTATTATCGTATAAGTTAAGCATTATGACGTCAAAAACACTGTTATGGAGCCAAAAATGTGCACAGAAAGACTGGAGTGGACAACATTTCAAATTTCAAATTCTGATCTCAATTGGCCTAAATTAGCCACTCGCGTGGCTCCCACAGTGGCCGAAACGGCATTCACCTGCAGTGGAATGATAAAGTAATCGATGGCTTGTTCCCCTCACAGCTCCAGTGCATCCAGTTGTAATCTTTCTAGCTTGTCTGTTAGTGCTGCAGTACACCCATCCGAGATAATGTCGCAATAGTCAAAATGAGGAAGTTAATGATTTAGACGCCGTGGATTGATAATATTCACTATATTAGTTCCAATCGAATAAATTCAAAATAAAGGGTTTTAATAAAAGTTATGAGTGGTAAAAAAAAAAGATGTTTAAAAATACATATGAAATACATTTATTGAATCTAACCATTATAAGCAGTATTTTGTTAACAATATTCTTAAGTTATTAGAATATTTTTCAGTTTGCTTGATTAAATAGATTAACCATTTCTGTAATTATTTTGTATTTCGCAGATATCAAATTACCTCCCTTATCAACTTTGGTTCAAACGGTCTTAAAGCTGAACTCCTGTTATAAAAATAAATTAAGTAATTAATAAAAAAACTTAAAACAAATATGGCGTCTGCCACTCCCATCAAAACCTAAAATCTGGTCACGCTTCGCTTCACTCTGACTCATTCAGACGCCATATTGTTTCAAGTATGAAACAAGTATATGGTGGATAAGATTTTTTTTTATTAATTATTTAATTTATTTTTATAACAGGAGTTCAGCTTTAATAACAAAACGTGTATTATGACTAGTTTCGGATAGTTATAAAACCTGAAGTAAACATAGGAGAACATACCATTGGATAGATTTGATCATTTTATGTCTTATATTCAGGCCCCGATGTCGTTAAAGGTCAAAGTCACAAGGTATGAGACTTGAAAAAATAGCTATTGTTACACATCATTGGAAAGAGAAAATCAAGTCCATTTCGTGAAAAAAGGTAGGTAGGTAGGTAAATGGCGAGTTAACGTTCGCTTCCAGCAATTGCTGATATCGCAAACTAGGTAGTTGCACTTTGGTGGTCGTTGGTAGTGGATTTAGTCCATTTCGTGAAAAAAGGCTATTTCTGTCATTTTTATATTGCCGTCGCCCCTGTCCGTCCGTCCGTCCGTCCGTCGGTCCGTCCACATTTGTTGTATCCACAATAGAAGATACAGTTTTAATCTGATCTTAATGAAACTTGGTATACATTTATATATTGATGATATCTCGGTCAAGTTCGAAAATTGAAATTATCGCATGAACGGTTTTTGAGTTATTGCACTTGACTTAGTAAAAACGCGTCAAATTTGGGTTGTATCCACAATAGAGACTACAGTTTTTATCCGATCTTAATGAAACTTGGTATACATGTATATATTGATGATATCTCGGTCAAGTTCGAAAATTGAAATTATCGCATGAACGGTTTTTGAGTTATTGCACTTGACTTAGTAAAAACGCGTCAAATTTGGGTTGTATCCACAATAGAGACTACAGTTTTTATCCGATCTTAATGAAACTTGGTATACATGTATATATTGATGATATCTCGGTCAAGTTAAAAAATGGAAATTATCTCATGAACGTTTTTTGAGTTATTGCCCTTGACTTAGTAAAACACGTCAAATTTGGGTTGTAGCCACGATAGAGGCTACAGTTTCTATCCGATCTTAATGAAACTTGGTATACATGTATATATTGATGATATCTTGGTCAATTTAAATATGGAAATTATCGAATGAACGGATTTGGAGTTATTGCCCTTGATTTAGTAAAAACGCATCAAATTTGGGTTTAATCCACGATAGAGGCTACAGTTTTTATCCGATCTTAATGAAACTTGGTATATATGTATATATTAAGGATATCTCGGTCAAGGTCGAAAATGGAAATTTTAGCAGGAACGGTTTTTGAGTTATTGCCTTTGACTTAGTAAAAACGCGTCAAATTTGGGTTGCATCCACGATAGAGGCTACAGTTTTTATCCGAAATTCAAATTTGACGATTTTTTGATGAATAGTTTATGAGTAATTGCCCTTGACTAAGTAAAATTGCGTAAAAATTCATTTTCTGTAGACACTATGGAAGCTACAATTATCTATGGATTTTAATGAAACTTGGTATGAGCATTGGAATTGATAAGCCGGCGGTCAAGTTCGATTTGGACGATTTTGCGATAAACAGTTTTGGAGTTATTGCCCCTTCCTCTTTATTTGTTGTAGACAAAATAGAAGCTACAATTTTCAATGGATTTAAATGAAAGTTGGTGTGAGCATTGGAATTGATAAGACGACGGTCAAGTTCGAATTTGAAGATTTTTCGATGAATAGTTTTTTAGTTAATGTCCTTGACTTAGTAAGTCAAAATTTTATTTGTTCAATAGAAGTTACAATTTTCAATGGATTTTGATGAAACTTGGTGTTTTTGAGTTTTTGCCCTTGACACATTTCAAATTCTGGTCTCAATTGGCCTAAATTAGCATTCCCGTCGCCAAAAAAACATACCCCACAAGCCTATGTACCAATAACGTTACCTTTAAGGAGACAGTAAAGACGACGTCATAATAGCGGTATTCACTCTTATCGTTTCTTAGGTCGTGTTTTGTGTGCTCGGCCAGCGCTTAAGGGTGGTTACAACTAATTTGATGGTGATTGATCGAACGAAAAGCGACAAGGCAGTACTAGACACTCAAAACTGCTTAAAGGTAACGTTATTGGTACATAGGCTTGTGGGGTATGTTTTTTTGGCGACGTGAATGCTAATTTAGGCCAATTGAGACCAGAATTTGAAATTTGTTGCCCACTCCAGTCCTTCTGTGCACATTTTTGGCTCCATAACAGTGTTTTTGACGTCATCATGCTTAACTTATACGATAATAGCCCCGAAAATTGACCGAAGATCACGTTTTTCACGAGATTTGGACCTCTCGGCGTGGATTTGATTGCTTTTTTCAAGGTTAGAATCATTTCGACTATCGTTTAAAGCGAAAATGTAGAAAACTTTGGGGGACTTTTTTTCTCTCCCCATCTCGCAAAGTCCGATTTTCTTTTCGGTTCACGCTGAATGCCGCCTCGGCCACTGTGGGAGCCACGCGAGTAAGCAGTTTTGAGTGTCTAGTACTGCCTTGTCGCTTTTCGTTCGGTAAATCACCATCAAATTAGTTGTAACCACCCTTAAGCGCTGGCCGAGCACACAAAACACGACCTAAGAAACGATAAGAGTGAATACCGCTATTATGACGTCGTCTTTACTGTCTCCTTAAAGGTAACGTTATTGGTACATAGGCTTGTGGGGTATGTTTGTTTGGCGACGGGAATGCTAATTTAGGCCAATTGAGACCAGAATTTGAAATTTGTTGCCCACTCCAGTCTTTCTGTGCACATTTTTGGCTCCATAACTGTGTTTTTGACGTCCTAATGCTTAACTTATACGATAATAGCCCCGAAAATTGACCGAAGATTACGTTTTTCACGAGATTTGGACCTCTCGGTGTGGTTTTGATTGCTTTTTCCAAGGTTAGAATCATTTCGATTATCGTTTAAAGCCAAAATGTAGAAAACTTTGGGGGACTTTTTTTCTCTCCCCATCTCGCAAAGTCCGATTTTCTTTTCGGTTCACGCTGAATGCCGTTTCGGCCACTGTGGGATCCACGCGAGTAAGCAGTTTTGAGTGTCTAGTACTGCCTCGTCGCTTTTCGTTCGGTCAATCACCATCAAATTAGTTGTAAGCACCCTTAAGCGCTGGCCGAGCACACAAAACACGACCTAAGAAACGATAAGAGTGAATACCGCTATTATGACGTCGTCTTTACTGTCTCCTTAAAGGTAACGTTATTGGTACATAGGCTTGTGGGGTATGTTTTTTTGGCGACGGGAATGCTAATTTAGGCCAATTGAGACCAGAATTTGAAATTTGTTGCCCACTCCAGTCTTTCTGTGCACATTTTTGGCTCCATAACAGTGTTTTTGACGTCATCATGCTTAACTTATACGATAATAGCCCCGAAAATTGACCGAAGATCACGTTTTTCACGAGATTTGGACCTCTCGGCGTGGTTTTGATTGCTTTTTTCAAGGTTAGAATCATTTCGACTATCGTTTAAAGCGAAAATGTAGAAAACTTTGGGGGACTTTTTTTCTCTCCCCATCTCGCAAAGTTCGATTTTCTTTTCGGTTCACGCTGAATGCCGTTTCGGCCACTGTGGGAGCCACGCGAGTAAGCAGTTTTGAGTGTCTAGTACTGCCTTGTCGCTTTTCGTTCGGTCAATCACCATCAAATTAGTTGTAACCAACCTTAAGCGCTGGCCGAGCACACAAAACACGACCTAAGAAACGATAAGAGTGAATACCGCTATTATGACGTCTTTACTGTCTCCTTAAAGGTAACGTTATTGGTACATAGGCTTGTGGGGTATGTTTTTTTGGCGACGGGAATGCTAATTTAGGCCAATTGAGACCGGAATTTGAAATTTGTTGCCCACTCCAGTCTTTCTGTGCACATTTTTGGCTCCATAACAGTGTTTTTGACGTCATAATGCTTAACTTATACGATAATAGCCCCAAAAATTGACCGAAGATCACGTTTTTCACGAGATTTGGACCTCTCGGCGTGGTTTTGATTGTTTTTTTCCAGGTTAGAATCATTTCGACTATCGTTTAAAGCTAAAATGTAGAAAACTTTGGGGGACTTTTTTTTATTTCTCCATCTCGCAAAGTCCGATTTTCTTTTCGGTTCACGCTAAATGCCGTTTCGGCCACTGTGGGAGCCACGCGAGTAAGCAGTTTTGAGTGTCTAGTACTGCCTTGTCGCTTTTCGTTCGGTCAATCACCATCAAATTAGTTGTAACCACCCTTAAGCGCTGGCCGAGCACACAAAACACGACCTAAGAAACGATAAGAGTGAATACCGCTATTATGACGTCGTCTTTACTGTCTCCTTAAAGGTAACGTTATTGGTACATAGGCTTGTGGGGTATGTTTTTTTTTGGCGACGGGAATGCTAATTTAGGCCAATTGAGACCGGAATTTGAAATTTGTTGCCCACTCCAGTCTTTCTGTGCACATTTTTGGCGGGTGTGTACAAAACGAAGACCCAAAGACCTAAGACCTAAGACCTAAAAAAGGAAGACCTAAAAAAGGAAGACCCCACCAGGTAAAAAACGAAGACCTAAAAAAGGAAGACCCCACCAGGTAAAAAACGAAGACCTAAAAAAGGAAGACCCCACCAGGTAAAAAACGAAGACCTAAAAAAGGAAGACCCCACCAGGTAAAAAACGAAGACCCTGTGAAAAAATCCGACAAGGGATACGAATATTCCATTGAAATTTTACTCGAAGGTTAAGCATGTCAATACGCCAATTTCCCCAGAAATGAGCAAAATCCATCACCCCCTCCCTTCCCTACAGGGTGAAACATAAATACGGACGTAAAAAAGAAGGTATAAAAGGAAGAACCCACCAAGTAAAAAACGAAGACCATGTGAAAAAATCCAACAAGGCATAGGAATATTCCATTGAAATTTTACTCGAAGGTTAAGCATGTCAATACGCCAATTTCCCTAGAAAATGAGCAAAATCCACCACCCCCTCCATTCCCTACAGAGTGAAACATAAATACGGACTTAAAAAAAGAAGGTATAAAAGGAAGACCCCACCAAGTAAAAAACGAAGACCCTGTGAAAAAATCCAACAAGGCAGAGGAATATTCCATTGAAATTTTACTCGAAGGTTAAGCATGTCAATACGCCAATTTCCCAAGAGAATGAGCAAAATCCACCACCCCCTCCCATCCCTACAGGGTGAAACATAAATACGGACGTAAAAAAGAAGGTATAAAAGGAAGACCCCACCAAGTAAAAAACGAAGACCCTGTGAAAAAATCCAACAAGGCGTAGGAATTTTCCATTGAAATTTTACTCGAAGGTTAAGCATGTTTTATACCTTCTTTTTTTTCTTATAAAAGTTCCTACTCGAGTAACTAAAGCATCTTCCACTATCATTGATCATGTTATCGTTTCGAATGAAAGTAATATAACTGAAGTTAATGTCCCGGTATATGGTTTATCTGATCACTACCCAACTTGTATTACCTGGAATAAAAAAGGCGCACATATTCCAAAACCTAAGCATGTTTATATTTACTACCGGAGTATGAAACATTTTGATGTAGGTTTATTTAATAATGATCTTGCAACAGCCCCTTTTGATAAAATTTATACTAAATCTGACCCCAATATTGCGTTAGAATCTTGGTATAATATTATCCAGCCAATAATTGATACCCATGCACCATTAAAGTTAAAACGTGTCAAAAATGAAATAAAGTCACCCTGGTTAGACTCTGAAATTTTAAAATTAATGCGCATAAGAGACGGTTTGAAAAAGAAAGGCAAAGATGATGAATATCGGAAGTGTAGAAATTTGGTCATTAAAATGATCGATAAAGCCAAAAAGCAGTTTAACATAAAACTTGCTTCAGATCAGAAAAACTCAAAACATATCTGGAAAGTTATCAACTCCTTAACTAATAAGGCTAATAATTCAACTAATCTGATTCCTTTAGAACCCGAGGTAGTCAATGATCATTTTTCAAATATTGCATCCAAATTGATTAATCAAAAGCATGTTCATAGAAATATTGATAAAAGTTATTTCGGAAATAAAATAGAAGAATTTGTCACTTCTAAGTTAAATTCTAATGAAGAATGTTCGATTCCCTACATTAACAAATATGAAGTTTTTAAACAGTTGTCTTCGTTAGATGCAACCAAAAGTGCTGGTTTAGATAAATTAAATCCTCTATTTCTCAAATATGGTGCTTTTACGTTAAGTGGTCCTTTGACACATATATATAATCTATGCATTGATGCAAATATATTTCCTGATAAATTCAAAGAAGCAAAAGTTTTACCACTGTATAAATCCGGCGCTAAATCTGATCCTAATAATTATAGACCAATTTCTGTATTATCTAGTGTATCTAAACCACTTGAAAGACATTATTCAAAACATATAAATAATTTCTTAAATAATAATAAGTTATTGTATTCGCACCAATCTGGTTTTAGGTCTAATAGTTCTTGTCAAACAGCTCTGACTAACATAATTGAAAACGTTTATGATGCAGTAAATAATAATCTTATGGTTGGTTCTATTTTCTTTGATTTTACAAAAGCATTTGATTTGATTTCCCATGAGATAATTATTGAAAAACTAAAACTATAAAAATTTTCGAATGCATTAATAACCTTCATAAATTGTTACTTGTCGAATCGTACTCAGCGTTGTTACGTCAATGGAACTCTTTCGTCTTCTCGAAGTATAAAGTATGGAGTACCACAAGGATCAATTTTAGGTCCCTTGTTGTTTAATCTTTATATTAATGATTTGCCATTGCATATTAACTCTAACTGTGATCTTTTTGCGGATGATACTACGATTTATACTTCTGGTAAATCGGTTACTGACATACAATTAAAATTGCAAGAAGATACTGATGCAATCTTAAACTGGTGTTCCTTTAATGTCATGATTTTAAATGAAAATAAGACCAAATGTATGTTAATTACAACTTCTCAAAAAAGAAAATATTCATCAGATTTATCAATTGAACTTAATAATCAATTTATTGAACAAGTTGAAAACTTTAAATTACTAGGTGTTACTGTGAATCAAAATCTCTCATGGACTCCGCACGTAAAGTTCGTTGCTAAAATTTTAAATACTAAGTTATTTCAACTGCGACAGTTAAGAAAGATCATGCCTGAAAAATATAGATCTATTTTTTATAAATGTCACTTTCAACCATATTTGGATTATTGTTCAACTATTTGGGATTCGCACGACATTGCATCGGCCGATATTTTACACAGGCAACAAAAAATTGCTTTTAGATTAATTCTTGGTTCTAAGTATAATACTGATTTGTCACTGAATCTTAAAAGGCTTAATATTTTTGACATTAAAACCAGGCATAATTTTAATTCGTATAAATTTATGTATAAAATTCTGAACAACTTGTCTCCTTCCTACCTTTCAAGCCTCTTTAGCTATAAACAGACGCCTTATTCTAGCATAAATTCAAAACTTGTGGTGCAAAAACCACGAATCAATTTGATTAAACAAAGTATTAAATACAAAGGATCAATTTTATGGAATGGTCTAGACGAAAATATTAAATCAGCATCAGATTTTAAGACTTTTCGAAGGATGATTCTTGGTAATCTTTCATTAACATAAGCATACTTCCTGTTACACGGGTATTCTTTTCACCAACTATAGGATTACTTGCTGATGGCTATCTTAACAATTGTGTTTCTCCATGATTTAATGATTTAAGTAATTTATTAATTTTATTTTTCCCTTTCCCACAGGTATATCACCACCAACAATTCTATTTTGGCCTATCTTGAACCATTTTGAAAATCTAAATTACTACTGTCGGGGGATGAGTAAACATCCTTAAAGCTGGTCTTGAGCATGGACAAATCCTACCTCCCCCTCCATAGAAAATAAGAACATAAAATGGAGTAGGGTTGGGTAGCCCGCTCGCAGCACATGCACTGACGCTTTGGCAATTCTTTTTTTTTTTTTTTTTTTTTTTTTTTTCTTTTTTTTTTTTTTTTTTTTTTTTTTTTTTTTTTTTTATATGTATGTTTTGATGTCTGATCGTCTCATGCAGATGTACTTGTCTATCCCTTGGTTTTTGTGGTCATGTACTTGATCGCAGAATGATGAATCTGTCCATTTTATACACATGTACTTGTGTATTTTAAAACTAATTGTACATTGAAATGATATATGGTTTTTGCTGTCATGTACTTGATCACCGGAAGATAAATCTGTCCATTATTTACACATGTAATTGTGTATTTGAAAATAAATTGTACGTTGAAATAATACGTGATTTTTTGCGGTCATGTGCATGGCCGCGGGAACTATATATTACATCCATTTTATAAACAAATTGTAGGTTGAAAATCTGTCCATTCATGCACATGTACTTGTGTATTTTTAAACAAATTGTACGTGGAGTATTGTATATTTATTTGTGGTCATGTGCTTGATCGCCGGAACATATATCTCTGTCCATTTGATACACATATACTTGTGTATTTTTAGTATTTCAGACGAATTGTATATTGACATATTATGTATTTTCGATTTTATTTTCTTTTTTTTTTTTTTTTCTTTTTTTTTTTTTTTTTTTTTCCAATGTATTGCCCCATGGGCTGAATGTGAGACAGGACCATGTCCTTGTGTATTGGGCCTAATTCTGACCCATGTAAAATAAAGAGTTTATTATTATTATTATTATGGATTTTGCTCATTTTCTGGGGAAATTGGCGTATTGACATGCTTAACCTTCGAGTAAAATTTCAATGGAATATTCCTATGCCTTGTTGGATTTTTTCACATGGTCTTCGTTTTTTACTTGGTGGGGTCTTCCTTTTATACCTTCTTTTTTACGTCCGTATTTATGTTTCACCCTGTAGGGAAGGGAGGGGGTGATGGATTTTGCTCATTTTCTGTGGAAATTAGCGTATTGACATGCTTAACCTTCGAGTAAAATTTCAATGGATCATTCCTATGCCTTGTTGGATTTTTTCACAGGGTCTTCGTTTTTTACTTGGTGGGGTCTTCCTTTTATACCTTCTTTTTTACGTCCGTATTTATGTTTCACCCTGTAGGGAATGGAGGGGGTAATGGATTTTGCTCATTTTCTGGGGAAATTGGCGTATTGACATGCTTAACCTTCGAGTAAAATTTCAATGGAAAATTCCTACTCCTTGTTGGATTTTTTCACAGGGTCTTCGTTTTTTACTTGGTGAGGTCTTCCTTTTATACCTTCTTTTTTACGTCCGTATTTATGTTTCACCCTGTAGGGAAGGGAGGGGGTGATGGATTTTGCTCATTTTCTGGGGAAATTGGCGTATTGACATGCTTACCCTTCGAGTAAAATTTCAATGGAATATTCCTATGCCTTGTCGGATTTTTTCACAGGGTCTTCGTTTTTTACCTGGTGGGGTCTTCCTTTTATACCTTCTTTTTTACGTCCGTATTTATGTTTCACCCTGTAGGGAAGGGAGGGGGTGATGGATTTTGCTCATTTTCTGAGGAAAATGGCGTATTGACATGCTTAACCTTCGAGTAAAATTTCAATGGAATATTCCTATGCCTTGTTGGATTTTTTCACAGGGTCGTTTTTTACTTGGTGGGGTCTTCCTTTTATACCTTCTTTTTTACTCCGTATTTATGTTTCACCCTGTAGGGAAGGGATGGGGTGATGGATTTTGCTCATTTTCTGGGGAAATTGGCGTATTGACATGCTTAAAGGGGCACAATCTTGATTTTTAGTGGTCGTTTTGGGCCTTTGTTACATTTAAACAGTCCTCAGAAATACTCAAGCTCTAAGAAAATCGCAAAATACCTTGAAATATACCTAAAAAAATTCACTTTTTATATTTTTTCCGTGCTGTACGCGGCTGGTCTTCAGTCAGTCTGAAAATTGTGTGTCCTGTTGACAAAATCTACAATTGTTATTACATGTACTTTCTTTTTGTTTTATCAGTGTGGGCCTGCGCAGTAGTCTATTTATAACTCTTTGATTTTCCAATATGGCGGGACGTTCATAATATCTTAAGACATTATGATTTTCAAACACGGATAAATATTTATACCCATGGATTTGAAGGCTCAAATTTCAAAGGTAAGCTCTGTAGACTATGTCTGATTAGCTTAACAAAAGATTTCATGTGTTTGAGGCTGTCGGATGATTGTCCGAAACAAATCAAGCCTGTGCCCCTTTAACCTTCGAGTAAAATTTCAATGGAATATTCCTATGCCTTGTCGGATTTGTTCACAAGGTCTTCGTTTTTTACCTGGTGGGGTCTTCCCTTTATACCTTCTTTTTTACGTCCGTATTTATGTTTCACCCTGTAGGGAAGGGAGGGGTGATGGATTTTGCTCATTTTCTGGGGAAATTGGCGCATTGACATGCTTAACCTTCGAGTAAAATTTCAATGGAATATTCATATGCCTTGTTGGGTTTTTTCACAGGGTCTTCGTTTTTTACTTGATGGGGTCTTCCTTTTTTAGGTCTTCGTTTTTTACTTGGTGGGGTCTTCCTTTTTTAGGTCTTAGGTCTTTGGGTCTTCGTTTTTTACACACCCCATTTTTTGCTCCATAACAGTGTTTTTGACGTCATAATGCTTAACTTATACGATAATAGCCCCGAAAATTGACCGAAGATCACGTTTTTCACGAGATTTGGACCTCTCGGCGTGGTTTTGATTGCTTTTTTCAAGGTTAGAATCATTTCGACTATCGTTTAAAGCGAAAATGTAGAAAACTTTGGGGGACTTTTTTTTATTTCTCCATCTCGCCAAGTCCGATTTTCTTGTCGGTTCACCCTGAATGCCGTTTCGGCCACTGTGGGAGCCACGCGCGTAAGCAGTTTTGAATGTCTAGTACTGCCTTGTCGCTTTTCGTTCGGTAAATCACCATCAAATTAGTTGTAACCACCCTTGAGCGCTGGCCGAGCACATAAAACACGACCCAAGAAACGATAAGAGTGAATACCGCTATTATGACGTCGTCTTTACTGTCTCCTTAAAGGTAACGTTATCGGTACATAGGCTTGTGGGGTATGTTTTTTTGGCGACGGGAATGCTAATTTAGGCCAATTGAGACCGGAATTTGAAATTTGTTGCCCACTCCAGTCTTTCTGTGCACATTTTTGGCTCCATAACAGTGTTTTTGACGTCCTAATGCTTAACTTATACGATAATAGCCCCGAAAATTGACCGAAGATCACGTTTTTCACGAGATTTGGACCTCTGGCGTGGTTT
>JAUJPP010000011.1:2710690-2728585 GCA_030562195.1 Nipponacmea schrenckii
AACTTTGGGGACTTTTTTCTCTCCCCATCTCGCAAAGTGCGATTTTCTTTTCGGTTCACGCTGAATGCCGTTTCGGCCACTGTGGGAGCCACGCGAGTAAGCAGTTTTGAGTGTCTAGTACTGCCTTGTCGCTTTTCGTTCGGTCAATCGCCATCAAATTAGTTGTAACCACCCTTAAGCGCTGGCCGAGCACACAAAACACGACCTCAGAAACGATAAGAGTGAATACGGCTATTATGACGTCGTCTTTACTGTCTCCTTAAAGGTAACGTTATTGGTACATAGGCTTGTGGGGTATGTTTTTTTGGCGACGGGAATGCTAATTTAGGCCAATTGAGACCAGAATTTGAAATGTGTTGCCCACTCCAGTCTTTCTGTGCACATTTTTGGCTCCATAACAGTGTTTTTGACGTCATAATGCTTAACTTATACGATAATAGCCCCGAAAATTGACCGAAGATCACGTTTTTCACGAGATTTGGACCTCTCGGCGTGGTTTTGATTGCTTTTTTCCAGGTTAGAATCATTTCGACTATCGTTTAAAGCGAAAATGTAGAAAACTTTGGGGGACTTTTTTTCTCTCCCCATCTCGCAAAGTCCGATTTTCTTTTCGGTTCACGCTGAATGCCGTTTCGGCCACTGTGGGAGCCACGCGAGTAAGCAGTTTTGAGTGTCTAGTACTGCCTTGTCGCTTTTCGTTCGGTCAATCGCCATCAAATTAGTTGTAACCACCCTTAAGCGCTGGCCGAGCACACAAAACACGACCTCAGAAACGATAAGAGTGAATACGGCTATTATGACGTCGTCTTTACTGTCTCCTTAAAGGTAACGTTATTGGTACATAGGCTTGTGGGGTATGTTTTTTTGGCGACGGGAATGCTAATTTAGGCCAATTGAGACCAGAATTTGAAATGTGTTGCCCACTCCAGTCTTTCTGTGCACATTTTTGGCTCCATAACAGTGTTTTTGACGTCATAATGCTTTACTTATACGATAATAGCCCCGAAAATTGACCGAAGATCACGTTTTTCACGAGATTTGGACCTCTCGGCGTGGTTTTGATTGCTTTTTTCCAGGTTAGAATCATTTCGACTATCGTTTAAAGCGAAAATGTAGCAAACTTTGGGGGACTTTTTTTCCCTCCCCATCTCGCAAAGTCCGATTTTCTTTTCGGTTCACGCTGAATGCCGTTTCGGCCACTGTGGGAGCCACGCGAGTAAGCAGTTTTGAGTGTCTAGTACTGCCTTGTCGCTTTTCGTTCGGTCAATCGCCATCAAATTAGTTGTAACCACCCTTAAGCGCTGGCCGAGCACACAAAACACGACCTCAGAAACGATAAGAGTGAATACGGCTATTATGACGTCGTCTTTACTGTCTCCTTAAAGCCGCACAGGCTTTATTTGTTTCGGACAATCATCCGACAGTCTGAAACACGTGAAATCTTTTGCTTAGCTAATCAGAAATAGTCTACAGAGCTTACCTTTGAAATTTGAGCCTTCAAATCCATGTGCATCCATAATTATCCGTGTTTGAAAATCATAACGTCGTAAGATATTACGAACGTCCCGCCATATTGGAAAACGGTTCGTCTTGATAATCAAAGAGTTATCCTTCCCGTCGTGCAATAGCGCGGGTCAGGTCATCTATATAAATAGACTACTGCGCAGGCCCACACTGACAAAACAAAACGAAAGTAAAAACAATGGCTGATTCTGAAAATCGAGGAGTAAAAAGAAAAAGAGCCCAACGCGGTTCGCTGACTGAATCTACGAAGAAAAAGAACAGACGTATAAGCAATTTGAAATATAATCAAAGAAGACGTGATAAAATACGCACAGGTGTAAATATTAATGGTCAATTTACAAGATGGTCAGATTCCAAAACAACATACAGAGTGGTAGATGACGAACAAGCTGCTCGGATGTTAGTCGATCATTATGAAAGGTAAGAAAATGTATAGGCTATCTACTCTACTCTACTTTTATGAGCTTCAAAAAAAAGTACTGATAGTGAAACTCTTGAATTTGACTTTGGGTTCATAAAAAAAACAAACAAGCAAATTTATTGTTTTCAAATGTGGTTTTCTACAGATTCTCAATAAAGAGCCAATCCACAAGGGGAGTAGTCAGTTCCAGAGCTGGGTCGTGTCATGGGAAATTATTAGGAGGGATATCTGTGTATTGTAAGTGTCAAATTTGTAGACAAGTTACTGTTGTCTGCTGCAGTTGGAGTTGGTTTCTACTATTTTTACGGTACTACAACACTAAAAGATTGTTCGAGCTGGTCAATTTTAATTTTATTAATTGATGTTTTATTTACTATTCTAGTTGGACTTTACAGTCAGAGCGTCCAGCAGCTCCAGATGATGCTGAAATTGGAATCCCGGATTCCCCAACTGTTAGGGGATTGTTGACACCGTTGAGGCACTGAACTAACATCAGCACAGCTACTACAAGTACACCAGTAGACCAAGATCCCATTGCACCGTACTTGTCTCAAGTTTCCTCAATATATGAGAATGTTGAGATATTAATACTATTAAATATAACATTTATATTCCTAGATTCCTCTTGTGATTCTCACGGATGAATTCACCATAGATTTCACCCTTTTGAAAAAAATTGAACTTGATTATGTCCTTTTTCATTTAATTTCTTTATTGGGCATGGTTTTGACAGTATAAAATAGTTGTCTTGAATGATGTTAATCAAGATAGATCTATGTACTTATGCTTCTAAAATAACAAAATGTTTCAGATCGGATTCAAATAAAGTCAGCAGCAGTGATACAGAAGTAGCACCGAGTTCAAGCCAAGTTGTAAAGAAAGAATTGGACGTAAGCCATGATCAACATGATATAACCAATGAGCAGTGAGTTTTTTCATTATTGAATTCTTATGTCGTGCATCTGTGCAGATCCCATCAAAGAACTTCCTCCAGTAGCTTTGTCCAGCTACCTACATCTACCTTGGCAGCAGTTTTTTTGTCGTCTGCCCTCCATTCTTATGAAAATGTTATTTTTCAATTCTATTCAGCAAAGACAATTCTGGCATGATACTTCTGTGAATACTTTTTGGTAGAAATGATTTTATTTAAATTAATTTAATTTCTTACTGCAATCCATATTTTTTTGTGGCCTAGGCCAGTGCTTTTATAACACCCAATACTAGTCAATGGCATTCTTAAATGTTTAACTATTAATTGTAGTGTTGAGTTGAACGTGACTGTTCAAAGAAGTGATGGTAGTAGCTGCAATATTGAAGATATTGTAGTAAATTCAGAAAGTGATATCTGAAGTCATTGACATATTTCATTAATTTCAGGTGAGAAACATTTGTATCATTCAAGCACCTTCAGCACCTGGAATATAAGCGTTTGAATTGATATCATTCTCAACCCAGTTCTTGCAATGCGATCACAGATGGTTTTTTAAATGCCACAGAAATTTAAATTCCAACTTCACATTTCACTGTAAATCATTTTTAATTTGGTTCTTTAGAGGCATACTGGAGATATAGAGTCTTTTCATAGTTTCAAACTGATGTATGCCAGTAAATGGTTTGCATATAGGTATTTATGTGTACACATATTGATACAATGATTGGTCTCGAAACTGATGTGGATTCCTTTGTCTTTTCAGCTCATAGTATATAGTCATCTAATGAGCATTTGCTAAATTAAATTAAATTTAATCACAAGTGAATACCTAGCGCCTGTCATGGTGGAAGTTTCAATTTGTAGCAGTCTCTCTGCCAAAAATTGTAAAATTGTACATGTCCAAAGTTTTATTTTTATCACCATGTTATAAAATTGTTATTCCGTTTTTTTCAGCCCACCTGTATATCACGCCCGATGTCTCCTGGCTGCAATGGACTTCAATTCACATAAAAACAGAGATAAAGACGGCCATATGAAGTAATTTTTTTCGTGTTCTTTCAATATAGTTAAAAAAAATAGAATATGGAAACAACATTTTATTCATTTATTTTAATTATTCACAACATTTTATTCATTTATTTTAATTATTCACAACATTTTATTCATTTATTTTAATTATTCACAACATTTTATTCATTTATTTTAATTATTCACAACATTTTATTCATTTAATTTAACTTGTTATGCAATGTTTATTTTCAGGTATAGAAAAAAATTTAGATCCGGTACCTGGTGTGCCACCCCTTTGGCAGCAAGAAAAACTTGTCCCTACATACCAGACTTGCTCAAAGATATATTTTTATTACACGCTAAGTCAGATACAAAAATAAGCAGTGCCATTCCTATGAGTGAATCAGATCCAAGAAGAATTCAGAGATCGATAGCACCAATCCCTGCTCCACCCTTACATCAGTTAATTGAGGGACACATAAGCAAATTCTAAACTTATGCATTGGATAAACAAGATCTAAGTTTTAGAGAAATAGCAATGTTGGAATGACATTGATGTTATTACAGAAGCACATGGTATATAGATATACTATTTCTAACATTAACTCAACAGGACTAACAATATACCGTATATAACATGAGTAGCACTCTGAAATAAGGAAAGAAATAGACGTTATTGTTGTGCCTGATGCATTTACAAGATTGAAAAAAAAATTAACAGTCTGTGAAATACACGAGAGTTCTTATTCATACAAGGCGAGTTGGCTTGAACCCAGTATATTGTCCATGATTTGACGGGTATGTATCCCTAATTCTCCACACTACACAACTGTGGACCACTCGCCTGTTGCCTTCCCCCAGCCTACCATATCGCCAATATATATACTGTCTGTAAGCAGCATGCCTGTACTCCTTGTTTATTTCCTGGCCTTCCCTTACAAAAACGTCATTCCTTATGTTGTTGGCTATCATCAAAACCCCTGGTTCCAAGCAATACTGGTCAAATTCCTGAAATATCAAATTTGAAAACTTTTCATTGGTATTTTTAAAAGTATTACATCTTGAAGATATTGTATATTTGAGAATTTAAACATTCATAACAATTCATACAGGGATTATTTTACAAACTATGCATTTGCCCCCACCCCCCATTATGTCCATTATAAAATATTTGTCAATAAATGATCTTACCGGTCTACGTGATAAGCAAAATTCTGGTGTCATACCACAACACAACTTCTCCTCGTCTGTTGGCATCTCTCTGCAGTTTGTGCATCTACACCAGTCTGGCTGTTGGGGAGGCTTCGGGTTAGGGTCAGGTTCCGATGGGCCTGAGGATGCCCCTTCGGCTATGTCAAAGATTAAGCCTGGCATCTTTTCAGCAGCTGCCAGAAGGAGCTCTCTACTTTTGTCCTCTGATAGATGGCTGATCATTTGCTGAAATGAAGAGATATATTTTTATATTATAATGTTATGTAATAATAATTTGAATTCTTTATTGTTAGTAGTGCACATTACCATGTTAAGCTCATATAAGCTTGATAATTGTAATTTTCTTTTGTAGCTACGACTTGTAACATTATGTGAAAGAAAATCATGCAGTATTCAGCCTGTACTCAAATTAAATGTTTGTTTTGTAATTATGATTAAAGAACGTGGTATTATTTTTTCAAACAAAAGCTTACCTTCAATCCATCTACCCTCTCCTTACGCAAGCGAGTCACTCTCAAAATGCGTAGTCTCCTCTACTGGTAAGGTTAATTTGCGTCTTTTAGGGGCTTTCCCCTTACTGCTTAACTTCTTCTGTCTTGGAGCCACGTCAGTTTCGGAACTGGATGAATCCACTTGGGCTAATGCTGGTTTACTTGTACCAGGCCTGCATTTTCTACACAAATAAGAAGCTGTACCACTGACCACTGCTTTTCTGTAGGTGGCAATGGTAAAACCTGGAAATAAAAGAAAATAATATTGTAATAAGTTTACAAACATGACTAAAATTTTGCTTACATTTTGGACATAAATTAAAACATTATATGATTAAAAAAAAGCAGCCCAATTCAGTTTAACTAACCTGTCCCACATACTCTATGAGTCCATTGATCACAATTATCACAGGATACAGCATGGGCATTAGCTCTCACTGTTTTGCCACATTCAATACACTTTTCGCCACTGACTTGAGACATTTTAATTCAGTACTACTAAGATGAGTGAATGATTGTGGTCTTTCCTTTCGGACAGGCTTTATATCATTAAATTGAAACCATTTTAGATTTACCAAGATATAACAACAAAATAAATTAACTCACTAAAATTACCTACTCTAAGAACTCAATTGACGTCTGTGTTACAACAACATAATAAAATCAAAGTACCGGTACCTTGTTATAACTTACCTAGTATGAGTAATAGGTTAATCCTAATAAAGAACAGGAAGCCACTTCAAAGCAAATCAGCTAATCCGATCATTAGGCCTAATCAGAAAGTTTATGAACTTCATTTCTCGATCAAGATTGAGCATGGTCACCGGCGTATTACAAAGTTTATATAGCCCTTAAAAGATCGTATGGTAGTACAAGTCCTTTACTCCTACGCCGAATAATCGTTTCAGACCCTGTATGAATTTTTTAAACTAACGTTTGCTGCCATTTAGCTCGAAATTTACATTTGTTTACCATAACATTAATCTAGATGCAAGTCCACTTCCGTTTGGGCATGCGCATATCGTATTTTCAATTGTAGACTTTGTCAACAGGACACAAAATTTTCAGACTGACTGGAGACCAGCCGCGTACAGCACGGAAAAAAAATGAAAAGTTAAATTTTTTGTTTGAGGTATATTTCAAGGTATTTTGCGATTTTCTTGGAGCTTGAGTATTTCTGAGGACTGTTCAAATGAAACAAAGGCCCAAAACGACCCATAAAAATCGAGCCTGGTCCCCTTTAAAGGTAACGTTATTGGTACATAGGCTTGTGAGGTATGTTTTTATGGCGACGGGAATGCTAATTTAGGCCAATTGAGACCAGAATTTGAAATGTGTTGCCCACTCCAGTCCTTCTGTGCACATTTTTGGCTCCATAACAGTGTTTTTGACGTCATAATGCTTAACTTATACGATAATAGCCCCGAAAATTGACCGAAGATCACGTTTTTCACGAGATTTGGACCTCTCGGCGTGGTTTTGATTGCTTTTTTCCAGGTTAGAATCATTTCGACTATCGTTTAAAGCGAAAATGTAGAAAACTTTGGGGGACTTTTTTTCTCTCCCCATCTCGCAAAGTCCGATTTTCTTTTCGGTTCACGCTGAATGCCGTTTCGGTCACTGTGGGAGCCACGCGAGTAAGCAGTTTTGAGTGTCTAGTACTGCCTTGTCGCTTTTCGTTCGGTCAATCGCCATCAAATTAGTTGTAACCACCCTTAAGCGCTGGCCGAGCACACAAAACACGACCTCAGAAACGATGAGAGTGAATACGGCTATTATGACGTCGTCTTTACTGTCTCCTTAAAGGTAACGTTATTGGTACATAGGCTTGTGGGGTATGTTTTTTTGGCGACGGGAATGCTAATTTAGGCCAATTGAGACCAGAATTTGAAATGTGTTGCCCACTCCAGTCTTTCTGTGCACATTTTTGGCTCCATAACAGTGTTTTTGACGTCATAATGCTTAACTTATACGATAATAGCCCCGAAAATTGACCGAAGATCACGTTTTTCACGAGATTTGGACCTCTCGGCGTGGTTTTGATTGCTTTTTTCCAGGTTAGAATCATTTCGACTATCGTTTAAAGCGAAAATGTAGAAAACTTTGGGGGACTTTTTTTCTCTCCCCATCTCGCAAAGTCCGATTTTCTTTTCGGTTCACGCTGAATGCCGTTTCGGCCACTGTGGGAGCCACGCGAGTAAGCAGTTTTGAGTGTCTAGTACTGCCTTGTCGCTTTTCGTTCGGTCAATCGCCATCAAATTAGTTGTAACCACCCTTAAGCGCTGGCCGAGCACACAAAACACGACCTCAGAAACGATAAGAGTGAATACGGCTATTATGACGTCGTCTTTACTGTCTCCTTAAAGGTAACGTTATTGGTACATAGGCTTGTGGGGTATGTTTTTTTGGCGACGGGAATGCTAATTTAGGCCAATTGAGACCAGAATTTGAAATGTGTTGCCCACTCCAGTCTTTCTGTGCACTTTTTTTGGTCCATAACAGTGTTTTTGACGTCATAATGCTTAACTTATACGATAATAGCCCCGAAAATTGACCGAAGATCACGTTTTTCACGAGATTTGGACCTCTCGGCGTGGTTTTGATTGCTTTTTTTCCCGGTTAGAATCATTTCGACTATCGTTTAAAGCGAAAATGTAGAAAACTTTGGGGGGCTTTTTTTCTCTCCCCATCTCGCAAAGTCCCATTTTCTTTTCGGTTCACGCTGAATGCCGTTTCGGCCACTGTGGGAGCCACGCGAGTAAGCAGTTTTGAGTGTCTAGTACTGCCTTGTCGCTTTTCGTTCGGTCAATCGCCATCAAATTAGTTGTAACCACCCTTAAGCGCTGGCCGAGCACACAAAACACGACCTCAGAAACGATAAGAGTGAATACGGCTATTATGACGTCGTCTTTACTGTCTCCTTAAAGGTAACGTTATTGGTACATAGGCTTGTGGGGTATGTTTTTTTGGCGACGGGAATGCTAATTTAGGCCAATTGAGACCAGAATTTGAAATGTGTTGCCCACTCCAGTCTTTCTGTGCACATTTTTGGCTCCATAACAGTGTTTTTGACGTCATAATGCTTAACTTATACGATAATAGCCCCGAAAATTGACCGAAGATCACGTTTTTCACGAGATTTGGACCTCTCGGGGTGGTTTTGATTGCTTTTTTCCAGGTTAGAATCATTTCGACTATCGTTTAAAGCGAAAATGTAGAAAACTTTGGGGGACTTTTTTTTTCTCCCCATCTCGCAAAGTCCATTTTCTTTTCGGTTCACGCTGAATGCCGTTTCGGCCACTGTGGGAGCCACGCGAGTAAGCAGTTTTGAGTGTCTAGTACTGCCTTGTCGCTTTTCGTTCGGTCAATCGCCATCAAATTAGTTGTAACCACCCTTAAGCGCTGGCCGAGCACACAAAACACGACCTCAGAAACGATAAGAGTGAATACGGCTATTATGACGTCGTCTTTACTGTCTCCTTAAAGGTAACGTTATTGGTACATAGGCTTGTGGGGTATGTTTTTTTGGCGACGGGAATGCTAATTTAGGCCAATTGAGACCAGAATTTGAAATGTGTTGCCCACTCCAGTCTTTCTGTGCACATTTTTGGCTCCATAACAGTGTTTTTGACGTCATAATGCTTAACTTATACGATAATAGCCCCGAAAATTGACCGAAGATCACGTTTTTCACGAGATTTGGACCTCTCGGCGTGGTTTTGATTGCTTTTTTCCAGGTTAGAATCATTTCGACTATCGTTTAAAGCGAAAATGTAGGGGGACTTTTTTTCTCTCCGCATCTCGCAAAGTCCGATTTTCTTTTCGGTTCACGCTGAATGCCGTTTCGGCCACTAAAAGTGGGATTTGGAATAGATTCTAATCCTTTAATCATTTGTTTATCTGCTTCGTGTCGAAATTGTAAGTCTTCATTTCTGTATAGTTTGTCGTGTTTAAGTGCAGCAGCATCAACTCTATTAACAGGTTCTTCACCTGGTTTTGGATTATCATTTTCATCCAATCGTAAATCTAACCTAGTTCCCGGACCAGTGTAGTTATGACCTGGAAGATGTTTCTCACCTTTATATTTAGCCCATGGGAAACCGGGAAGTTTAGTTAGAGATTTTTGAATGTCTCCTGATCCGAAATAAGTTGTAGGGGAGTGAATGTTTATTAAAGACATTTTTTGGTTATTAAAAAGGGAGGGCGGGTGGGCAAATAGTAGTATATGAGCTTACAGATATCCGGTAGCTCGGAGCGGAGCGGAGCGAAGCGGAGGGGTGCCGGATATCTGTAAGCTCATATACTACTGTCATACTTGTGTTCGACCGGCGTTCTACTCGATGACCATCTGGATAATCGTAATTATAGTCATGAGGGAAATTACCATTTCCGTAACAATTACTCCAAAATACGATCACGGTAGGCCGTGTGTAATACACTCATTCGGTCATTACTCGTCTACTTCCGTATATTTCCGCTATTACTCCAAAATACGATCACGGTAGGTCGTCTGTAGTACATTCATTCGGTTATTATTCGGCTACTTCCGTATATTTCCGTTATTACTCCAAAATACGTTCACGTTGGCCGTGTGTTATTGTGGTATAGTCGTATTTGTATTTTGGTAAGAATTGCTCCAATATAGATATGTATGTCACACATGCGCAATGGATACTTCCTGAGTATTACTGACTTCCATGTTTGAATGAATATAATATTAACCCCTCTCTATTGTTTCTTATATTTTACATCAGTACGATACTAAATAATTGACATAAAATGGGCCTTCATCCACCAGCATTTTACCTGCCATCGCCAGGAAAGCCGGCTGTTCCCTGGACCGCATGGAGGGCTCATGTCGAGAACTACTTGGTTGCATGTGGACTATGCTGACGGTCGAATGAGAGCCTTACATATTTATTGTCTTTGAACGCATGGTTCAGAAGTCTACCATTCCCTTACTGATGCAGGAACTTCTTACAGAACATGTATGCAAACCCTACAAGACCATTTCGGTCCTAAGTCCAATATTGGAAGGAGCCACTTACTCAATGTTAGAGAGCAACTACCTCATGAATCAATAGATGTATACCTAGCCATTCTGAGAAATTTAAGTATAAATACCCAGTTTGGTGTCATACTAGACGAAATACTGCGAGATCTTATTGTTGGTAAAGCTTATCACAAACAGGTTCGAAAACGCTTACTGATGGAAGAAAACATTACTCTACAACAAGCCTTAACTATAGCTCGAAGATTGAAAATAGTCCTGAAAGAAACACAACAGGAGCCTACAACGGAAGAGACAAATATAACAGATGACTTATCTCATGTTCAGAAAACACAAAGCTCAAGGGATAAAGCTACCAATTCCCCTTCACATTCCAGAAATCCGATTACCAAACTTCCAATCGAGGCAATTTTAGGCCTAATAGCAGAAATACAGACAACAAAGCTTGCTACCGATGTGGAAGCTATAGACACCGAGCTAACTTCCCTCAGTGTCCTGCAAAGGATCAGAAGTGTAGAAATTGTTCTTAGAGTGGACATTTTGCTGGGGTTTGTCGATCTGATACAGTTAATTCAACTTACCAAGATCAAGGACATCATACTGTCCTCTCTGTCAGTAACAGATATCACGTAAAAAAGCTTACTTGTGATGTAAACATTGATGCTCAAAATACTCGATTGTTAGTCTATACAGGTTCTCAAATTTCCATCCTAAATGAACATACATTCCAGAGATATCTTAGCAACAGGACGCTCCATAAGGCAAATACTAACTTAAGAGGTTACATTCAAACACCAATTACTGTTACTGGTATGGTGAAGTACCTGTCAACTTTAAAAATCGTCAAACCATTGGAACATTTTATGTTGTTCCTGAAGGCGACTCTATTCTTGGTTTAGATTTAATAACAGACTTGAAGATGACCATCCAGGTTAATAATTCTACGAACACTTCAACTGATTGAAACTACATCACTGTAAATCGCATTGAGAGTTTCGCTGCATTGAAATCTGAATGTCCAAGTGTTTTCACAGGCCTTGGCCGAGCCCTAAAATTTGAACACAAGTCTATAGTAGACCCCACAACCGTGTCGTTTGCACATAAGCCAAGATCAGTACCATTTTCCTTAGATAAAGAATTTAAGGGAGAAATAGACAAACTGCTACAGAAAGATATTATAAGCGAAGTCGAACATGCTGAATGGGTGAGTCCTTTAGTTTGCAGTCGACGCCGAAATAACAAACTACGTCTATGTGTTGATCTACGCACTGTAAATAAAAACATTGTTCCTGTGAAATACCCTTTACCTAATATTGAAACTTTGATCAGCTCTATACAGTCTGCCAGCTTTATTACTAAACTCGACATGAATGAAGCCTATCACCAGTACCTTTTACATCCACATACACAAGAGCTTACCATACTTACAACCCCTTTTGGTCTTTACAAATACACAAAATGTCCATTTGGGTTAGCAGATGTTCCCTGGATCGTTTAAGAGAATGATGGACATTATTTTGGCTGGTTGCAAGGGTGTTTATGACCTTTTAGATGATATTCTTATTGTTGCAGAAAATGAACAAGAACATGATGATAGAATACGAAAGGTTCTTCAACGCTTACAAGACAATGGATTGACATTAGGCCCAGATAAGTGCTTCTTTAAAGTTACGAAAGTCGAATGGCTTGGATTTTCAATTTCCTGTGAAGGAGTGCACATGTTATCTGACAATGTTCAGGCTATCAAAGATTTCCTTCCTCCCAAGAATGTAAAAGAATTATAAAGTACCTTAGGTTTTTATAATCACTATTCACATTTTATTCCGAATTATGGTGACATCACTGAGCCCTTACGGAAATAAGTTCGTTCCACCAGTGTGTGGGAATGGACAGATACTCAACAAAATGCATTTGATAAACTGAAAACAGTATTTATACCTCCACCAGTGCTTGCATTCTATCCACCGGATCTAACGTATGTTACCTGTGACGCCTCCAACTATGCTCTAGGGGCTGAATTATCACAACAGCAAGACAATGGAGAAATTAGACCAGTAGCTTTTGCTTCGAAACTTTTATCTACAACCGAAAGAAACTACAGTATTCGTGAAAAAGAAGCCCTGGCGTGTACGTGGACTGTTTAAAAATGGAACCAGTATTTACAAGGTAGACCCTTCAACCTAGTTACAGATCACATATCACTCGTTCAACTACTCCAATCATCACAAGATACAGGTCATAAGCCAGCCAGAATAGCCAGATGGGCTGCAACTTTACTTGATTATAATTTTACCATGTCTTATAAAAAAGGATCATCCAACATTATCGCGGACGACCTATCAAGATTGCGAAAAGTGAATGAAAATGGTTAAAGTGAAAATTGTGATATGTCTATTGATGAAATCATTTTGTGTAATTCTCTTACTACTGATACAATTCAGATATCATCTAGTATTGTGGCTAGGGCAACTGCGAAGGATCCTCTTTTAAAAGTAGTGCTTCAGTATTTGAATACAAAATGGCCAAATAAAAGTGCTATCGACAAGAATGTGATGTCATTCTACAATATTAAAGATGAGTTGTTTATTTTTGGAGATTCGTGCATTGGCAGAAATGAACGTACAGTAGTTATACCAAATAGCCTACAGAAACATATACTAGAATTAGGTCATACTGGACACCCTGGTATAGTGAAAACAAAACAAACTTTACGTCGTGTTGCTTATTGGTACGGCATGGATAAAGATGTCGAAAATTTTGTCAATACTTGCTACATGTGTGCTGAAAGTAATAAATCTGTTAAAACTCATACAACACCATTAAATCCCAGAAGAAGAAGAAATCCTCCTGCATATTAAAGGGATTATGTATACTTATATGCAGATTAAGTTGATATGTATCATGTGTTCAAGTTAAATTGTTATTATAATATTGGTTATGTAGGTTAGGCCTACTTTGTCTGGACTTCAGGCTTATGTAAGTTAAGTTTCAACATTAATGTTTTTAACCAGTTACTAAAATCAAGTTAATTCCAATTAAGGTATAATTGTATAAGGTTAAGTTTTATTTATCCTGTGGGGAATATGTGGTATAGTCGTATTTGTATTTTGGTAAGAATTTCTCTCCATACTCTAATATTGATATTTATGTCACACATGCGTAATGCACTTCCTAAGTATTACTGACTTCCATGTTTGAATGAATAGAATATTAACTCCTCTACATTGTTTCTTATATTTTACATCAGTACGATACCTTCCTACCCACACAAGATACAATAAAACGTTAAATATAACCATTTTCATTAATATTTTGCAAATAGAATGTGATGCCACCGCCGTCATCTGACGTCTGCTGACGGGGTAACCGGTTCATACTCATAATGGTCATTTATATTATGTATAATGGTTGCTTACACGACGATCGCTAAAGTTAAACTGCATAATATATATTTCACTGTATTATTCAAGCAAAAACAGAATCAAGATATTTTAACTAGGTCAAAAACTTCAACGTTTTTAATTTTAAAACAATGATTTTACTGTGGTGACGTCAATGGGGAATTATCTAATAAATGACTCCATTTTGCAACAGAAATTTAATATATCGCAAAATGTTTCTCACCGATTTAAAAAGGTTTCTATTTCTAAAATTCTCTACTATAACATAAAAACATTTTATTCTTGTAAACAACAAATCACCTGAACACTCAGATCAACTTTTTCCTTTGAATATTAAATATGATCAAACATTGTAAATTGTCAAAAATTTTGCAGAGAGTAAAGATTTATGTCCAAGGTCTAATAGGAAACTCTACACACAACTAACCTGTTTTCTATTTCTTAAAAGGTCTTTTTCTGTAGGAATTTTTTCATGTCCATAGGAGATAATATTTACTGATTGGAGTTAATCCTACCCGATAAGGTAGTTCCGGTACTTGATTTGTATCCAATTACTGAGTCCAAAATATAGTCAACACCTCAAGGAGTCAATGCTATCCCCAGTTATGGAGAAAATACTTGTAGGCTATTGTTTTGTGTGTTTTAACCCATAAATTAACCAATTTACAAACAAAAACTTACTGGTAATATTCCTTTAACGCTTTAATGCTACCCAGTAAGTTATTGATGTGTACCCAATAAGTAAGTCCGCAAGTGTATATACTCAATACACCAAGGATCAATGTTACCTAATAATTGTGTCTGAAATATCTACTCAATTATATGTAGACTAAATGCTACACAATAAGTACTTTCTTGATATCTACCCAACAACTAAGTCCGGAAGTGTTTATTCTCAACTTTCCAAGGACTCAATGCTACCCAATAATTGTGTCCGAAATATACCCATTACCACTAAGATTACATGATACCAAATAGGTTGAAACCACGTGTGTGTTTATTTTAGACTTGTGTACCAAATTTTAATGTAGGTAGGTCCGTCTACAATTTGTTGTGGACCCGATAGAGAGCTGGTTTCTTGATGGATTTTGACAAAACTTGGTGTGAGATTTTTTATTTACCCATGGATGAACCCTATTAAAAATCAGAACAATCGAAAAATGTTTAATATGTTTAATATTCCCATTGTTCTTGAAAACGTGTTTGCCTCTGTTCTTGAATGCTTTGTGGACATGATAGAGAGCTTGTTTCTAGATGGATTTTGACGAAATTTGGTGTTGGATAAGCCTTATTGAAAGACAGACCCATCCAAAATAATTTACATTGAGTGATTGCCCTTGTTGTGTTGGTTTTATGATGGATTTTGATGAAATTTATTGTTAGTTTTCATCATCACCAAAGGATGAATTTTAATTTAAAAAATTTCATTTTTCGATAATGTGGGCGTATTACGATGGCCATCGCTATTTTTAAAGAAGGTATCATATGGTTTTCTTAAAATTCAAAGAAGATAACATTCGAGATGAATATTTTCATTAATACATGCAATGCAATTACGAATGATGTATACATAATAAATGTTTATTGAGACAATTTAAACTATTATGGTATCATCGAATGCGTGTTTTATATGCAAACATTTAAGATAGCGAAGCACAGTGACATACGCCCACCAACAGTTTTGATTGCAAGTTCAAATCATTGCTTCACATTTGGTTCATTTCGATTTTATAGAGAAATTTTCAGCAGACAAAATAAAAATCAAAAGATTCCATATATTAAAGAAATGCATAAATAGTTTACATGCATGCCAAAGTAGGGTAGAGACAATATTTGAGAATAAACGATTTTGTCTGTTTTGTCAACATTTTATTCTTCGTCGGACAAAGTGTGATACCTATAAATGCAGGAGAAAAAATGCGATGTAAATAAATAAATTAATTTATTTGTTGGATATAATTATGAATCGAACCCAGACGTGCACTAACAGTCTGCAGTTTATTTAATAGCACTTCGGACTTAACTAAAGTATCTGTATTCATCAAAACTACTAAATGCTTTAAATTGGACATTAATGTGCCTGACTGTAAATTGACCATAATTTATAAATTGCACCCTAATACGCACATGTGTAATTTGTTACAACACCTCCTCAATTAACATGCAACCTTGAGATATACTAAGGACGGATAATATCAATGTGGAGACAACTTACAATAATTATAGTAATAGCAACTGTGTATAATAATGTCTGCTATTATAAAGGTCAATTTACGGGACCTCCTTTACCTAATTCTTCATTACTGATATAGACCACGATAGTCGAAATGATTCTAACCTTGAAAAAAGCAATAAAAACCACGCCGAGAGGTCCAAATCTCGTGAAAAACGTGATCATCGGTCAATTTTCGGGGCTATTATCGTATAAGTTAAGCATTATGACGTCAAAAACACTGTTATGGAGCAAAAAATGAGCACAGAAAGACTGGAGTGGGCAAAAAACATCAAATTCTGGTCTCCAATGCCCTAAATAAGCATTCCCGTCGCCAAAAAAACACACCCCACAAGCCTATGTACCAATAACGTTACCTTTAAGGAGACAGTAAAGACGACGTCATAATAGCGGTATTCACTCTTATCGTTCCTTAGGTCGTGTTTTGTGTGCTCGGCCAGCACTTAAGGGTGGTTACAACTAATTTGATGGTGATTTACCGAACGAAAAGCGACAAGGCAGTACTAGACACTCAAAACTGCTTACTCGCGTAGCTCACACTGTGGCCGAAACGGCATTCAGCGTGAACCGAAAAGAAAATTGGACTTTGCGAGAGAGAGAGAGAAAAAGTCCCCCAAAGTTTTCTACATTTTCGCTTTAAAGGGGCCCAGGCTTTATTTGTTTCGGACAATCATCCGACAGCCTCAAACACATGATATCTTTTGGTTAGCTAATCATAAATAGTCTACAGAGCTTACCTTTGAAATTTGAGCCTTCAAATCCATGTGTATCCATAATTATCTGTGTTTGAAAAATCATAATGTCGTAAGAAATTACGAACGTCCCGCCATATTTGAAAACGGTTCGTCTTGATAATCAAAGAGTTATCCTTCCCGTCGTGCAATAACGGTCATCTATATAAATAGACTACAACGCATTTCAATTGTAGACTTTGTCAACAGGACACACAATTTTCAGACTGACTGGAGACCAGCCGCGTACAGCACGGAAAAGAAATGAAAAGTGAATTTTTTTGTTGAGGTATATTTCAAGGTATTTTGTGATTTTCTTAGAGCTTGAGTATTTCTGAGTGTTCAAAAGTGAATCTAGACTTTAAGATATAGCACACAAGTTGTGGTCCGAAAACAATTTATTTTGAGTTTTTTCCCTTACTTTGTACACTTCCTGAAAAGAATGGCTTATTATTTTAAGTCCCTAACTGAAGTTTACTGTTAACCATTAAGAGTTTTCAGTTTATAAATATACAGTTCTCAATTATTTGGAACCATTAAGAACATTGGTCCGACGAGACGGATAAATAACATCAACAAGTTGAAGTTTTGAAAGTGAAAGTAGAATTTTGTAAAAAATTCTAGAAAATAGGATGCTTTGAAGAGAAAGCGAAGATTTGTAAGAAGGTCACTGACAGATATGATAAAAATGGCTGAAAATGAAATGACGAATGAAATAAACTTTAATAGAGTGAGGTTTCTAAAAACAACTGTGGAAAATAAACTATTTGAATTGAATGAAATACAGAGTTCTGTCTGTGAATAAATGGAAAGTGAAGAAGGTATGGATGAAGATTCTGAATATGAAATGAAAACTGTTCACTTTTTGTCAATAATGACTGAATACATAGAGAGGTCTACTGTTACTGAAGAAGGAAATACTTCTCCAC
>JAUJPP010000011.1:2729085-2751780 GCA_030562195.1 Nipponacmea schrenckii
CATTTCATTTCATTTCTTTAATTTAGAAGAAAAACAAGTTGAAGAATGATACTGAAAATTATCTGTTTTTTCAGGAAGCCTGCAAGCAGCAGTGTAAATCATGTGGTGCACAAATTCCCCTTTTGAAATTAAGAGACCATGTGGATATATGTAAACAGGAAAAGGTATGCATTATTAAGTATGAACATACTGCACACATAAATTTGGATAAAGCTGTCAGTGATTTGCAAACTGTCTTAACAAAACAGGGAGATGTTAATTTCATCACTCAAGAATAAGACTTGCTGGTCAAAATAAAGGAAGCTATGTTTCATTGATGTTTGAAATATGTCAAATTCTTAGCTTGAAAATAGTGTGTATTAGGCACATTCAATTTTTTTACCAAAGAAATAAAAATTGGTTTATAATACAAAGAATAAACTTAACATTATGTTGTAAAATTGTAGGAAACAGCTCTTCCTATTGTCAGACATAACAGAATAAAACAGAAAACACAACCAATTTGTTCTTTCCTGTGCTCAAAACTGGTATGTAGTCCTTAATGTTTAAATGAAATGCATAATATTGTATATGGAGTTTTGCTAACCTAAGTCCTTAAACAGGAAATATACTTTAAAACTATAGCTTTGTTTTAAAAATTTATTCAATATCCATCATTTTTGTATTAATGAATGATCACTATCTAACAGGAAAATGAAGATGAAAAAGACAAGTAAATACACACTTCTATATTCTTTATTGTTTACAAATTAAACATTTGTATTGTTTGTTTTTATGGTTTTCTTCCTGTTATTTGTTAGTATCTAACCATATATTTCAGTTAACCAAATAAGGTTTTAATACTATTGATTACAGTTAATAATTACTATGTTTAAATGAAGCTGTGTTTTTTTTATCTTAAAAAGTAAATAGCAGTTAATTACTGCCTCACAGTGAAGTGAATTATTTTTATACGCCCACATGAAATGGGGGGGGTATATTGTCGTCACCCACATCCGTCCGTCCGTCCGTCCGTCCGTCCGTCCGTCCGTCGGTCCGTCCGTCCGTCCGTCCGTCCACAATTGCTCGTAAACACTCTACACGGTGTAATTCTTGACGGATTTAGATGAAACTTAATATGAGTGTTTATGATCACGCAAGGATGAACCCTATTGAAAATCAGCGAAATCGGAAAAAAATTAGTATGAGTTCGTGCCCTTGTTCTTGAATGGCTCGTAAACACTCTACAACGTGCAATTCTTGACCGATTTTGATGAAACTTGGTGTGAGAGTATGTTATAACTCAAGGATAAACCCTATCGAAAATCAGCGAAATCGAAAAACATTTAGTATGAGTTATTGCCCTTGTTCTTTAAAACGCGTTCAATTTTAGCTTGTAAACATTCTTGAGAGAACAATTTTTAATGGATTTTAATGAAACTTGGCCTGAGTATTTGTTATCACCCAAGGATGAAGCCTATTGAAAACCAGTCAAATCGAAAAAAAATTAATATCAGTTATTGCCCTTGTTTTTGAAAACGCGTTCAATTTTTAGCTTGTAAACACTCTAGAAAGCACAGTTATTTACCGATTTTGACGAAAATTGCTGAAATTGTTTAATATCACCCAAGAATGAACCCTTTTGAAAATAGCACATATCGAAATATATTTAATAGGAATTATTGCCTTTGTTCTATAAAATGTGTTGGATTTTTGCCTTGTAAACACTCTACAAGTCACAATTCTTGAGCGATTTTGACATAACTTGGCATGAGTATTTGTAATCACCTAAGGATGAACCCTATTGAAATTCAGTTAAATCGAAAAATATTTAGTATCAGTTATTGCCCTTGTGTTTGAAAACGCGTTCAATTTTAGCTTGTAAGCACTCTAGAAAGAACAATTCTTAATGGATTTTGATAAAATTTGGGCTTGAGTATTTGTTTTTACCCAAGGATGAACTTTATTGAAAATCAAATAAATCGAAATATATTTAGTGTCAGTTATAGCCCTTGTTCTTGAAAACGCGTTCAATTTTAGCTTGTAAACACTCTAGAAAGAACAATTTTTAATGGATTTTGATGTAACTTGGCTGGAGTATTTGTTGTCTCCCAAGGATGAACTCTATTGAAAATCGAAAAATTTTTAGTACAAGTTATTGCCCTTGTTTTTGAAAACGCGTTCAATTTAACTCGTAAACACTCTAGAAAGAACAATTTTAAAAGGATTTTGATGAAACTTGCTTTTAGTATTTGTTTTCTAAGAAGGATAAACCCTATTGAAAATCAGATAAATCGAAAAATATTTAGTGTCAGTTTTT
Source organism: Nipponacmea schrenckii (assembly GCA_030562195.1). NCBI lineage: Eukaryota > Metazoa > Mollusca > Gastropoda > Lottiidae > Nipponacmea > Nipponacmea schrenckii. Next base: position 2,731,385 of record JAUJPP010000011.1, read on the forward strand.
GGGGCCTGTTTTCAAAATCGCTTTCAACTTTTGGCTTGTGAACACTCTAAACATTCTTTTTTGACAAAACTCGCTGAAATTGTTTAATATCAACCAAGGATGAGCCTTATTAAGAATTAAAAATATAAAAATATTATTAAGGGTGAACCCTATTGCAAATCATAAAAATACCGAAAAATATTTAATGAGTTGAGTTATGTACAATTCTTGACAGTTTTTAATGAAACTAGAGACCCTAGAAAAAAATATATGGTGGAAGGTTGAATATTTCATTCCACTTTTGTTACCTTACTGAAAAGTTTTTATTTGAAATAAATGCTGCCAGTGGGCGTATATTACCTTGCCTGGCAAGCTATCTTTGATATTTATTACACACTTTATTGCTGATCTCCTCATTTTTACAGAGTTTCGTGTCCTGTTTGTTTGGATCTGTTTGATCCTGAATTGATCGAGACACATGCTGCTTTATGTGGAGAGAAGAAGGATGCTGAAGATATTAGTGAAAGGTATCCAATTAACACTATTTACTCAAATAAATCAGACATATTTTTTTCGTGACTATATACTTCACCGCAACTTCACTTGACATGTCTACAATATGGCATTAGTATTCCAACATTATGGTGGATCCCGATTCAATAAATAAGAAAATTAAATGATATGATATAATGGTATTGTTTGAATCTGTAAAATATTTTTGAGCTGTCAAACACAGAGAACATAATTACTTGAAGCTGTTTGGGTTTTTCTTGTTCATATCATTCTTTCATTTAGCATAACAGAGAGTGATTGTTTAAATGAAGAAAGTCATAGAACAAGAAGTATTGAGAAAACTTTGTATGAAATGTAGGATCACTTTTCTTTTTTTTTAAATTTTAATTTCGGGGCAGGGAGGGATTGAATCTCCTAGATGTACAGGCCTAGGGTGGAACAAATATTTTATTGAGAAATGGGGATCTGGATCTGTTGGATGATTTACTTTTGTTCTGATATGGAATTACAAAAAAATAACGCGCCGAATTGGCTTGAAGTAGTTTGCTATGAACAAGGTAACTTTTCAACCAATCAAAGTTTGAATATTACACCTTTTGTATTTATTTTTTGTTTAATTATGTTTGATTCTGAATTTTGTATCAGCCTTGTGTCTCAAGTTTCAGACCTTTCTGTTTATGGCTTATAGGACATGCTTTCTTGTCTTTTAGGAAGGATATTATCAACAGTGACTTGATATTGGCATGCTACCAAAAGAATTTCTTAAGAGGTCGTCTCTTGGACCCAAATGCTGATCAGATGGATGGAAAAACTTTTACAATCTTTGTTTCAAGAGACACTTTGTTCGAAGATGCTCTTTCTGAGCTAGATCGAGATGAAGATGTGAGTTTCCCGCTAGAAGTGGTTTTTGTTGGGGAATCTGCAGCTGACCAGGGAGGACCTCGCAGAGAATTTTTAACTCTGATTTTGAACCTGATAAGAGAAAAGCTCCTGATAAATGGTAAATTAGTTAATGAAAATGATGTTGGTAAAGAAAGCATTATGGTCCTCTTAAAAAAGAATGCATTTAAAGCAGCTGGAATGGTTATGGGTATGTTGGTTAATCAGAATATCATTGTTGCATTTGAATTGGAACTTATTTATCATCAGATGAAAGCTGTAGTGTAAACAACAAATGTTGATAGACAGAAAGATGGAAGGATATTTCCATGTTAGAGTATAAGAATGTTTCATTATGAATTTATGTAATCTTTTATACTGATTTAATTGTTTTGTAATATAATTTCAGGGTTGGACAGACTCCATCTCATTTCAGTTGTTGGGATATGTATATAAAGTTGTCTATAATATCTGTAATATTTACAACTTGATCATGTAATTTTCCTTCTGCTTTCAGGTATATCATTGCTTCAAGGAGGACCAACACCTAATCTATTCAAAAACACAGACATGATTGTTAATCCATGTGATGAAGTCTCCAATCAGTTTATTCAAGGTCTTAAAAAAGTTGGAATACTACAGGTGAGTTGACCCAAATCAAAAACATTTTTGCTGCTGCATTCCAGTGATGAAATTTTCTGTGTAAGCATGGGCTTTTTCAGTTTCGTCATTACGACTTTCTAGTTGAGCTCAAAACTGTATTGTTTCTGATATTTTTTTAGATATTCACAGCTTTCAAGTTGAACTCGAAGCTGTATTGTTTTCATTAATTTTCAAGATATTATTTTTTTTGTAATTGTGGTCAGAGTTCCTAGCTCTGCCCCAGACATTCCAGACATGCTTAGACTTTAAATGTATTTCGAGACATCAGACTCCGACTGGAAGCGGTTTGTCAGAAATCCGCTATTAAATGGTTATTTTTTGGATGATTTACCTCAAAATTTTTGAGTGTATTGAGAGATCTTCCAAGCTAACTGCAGTTTCAGAAAAACTTGATTAAAAACTATTGTAACTTTTGTATTGAATTTCGGCCAAAATTCAAACCTCTTTTTTTTAATTATTTAATGTTAATTTCTTATCAAGACACAAATTTTTACATTTTTAGTTGAAGTATCCCAACAAATCAAAACATATCATTAGACTTAGTTGGCGTGGCAAAGCCCAAATATCACAAACATTCATTATTGCCGATCTGTTAAAAAGTTGAATTGTCACTTGTTAAATCATGAATAAATTATCTCAAAAAACAATCTACATTTTATCCTTAAATGACAGCCAGTAGATGTAACAAATTCTAGATAGCTCTGAAGCTGCAGATCTGTTACGAACAGGTCTAGTTTTCTAATATCTTTACTATTTTCAGCTTTGTCTAGAGAAAAAACAAATGCTGGATTATTTTTCCATCAACAAAATAAAAAAAATGGAGGTTAATTATGGTAATTTGATTAAAATGATGAAACCAAAGTTCTCTCCAGATGGGTCTAATGCTGCAGCTGCAGAGCGAAGAATTTACAGACATTTCTTAGATTATCTGAAGGAGGTTACTGGTAAGCAATAAAAGAATTCAATCGACTGAAATCTTTTCAGTTGTGAAACTGATTTATTTGTACTAGATTGAATGATTCTTAAAAGAAAATCTGTTTATTTTAAGGACTTGTTCTGTTGAAAAAGTAACACAGAACATAAAAAATGTAATATTTTTGGTCTAAAATACCTTTAAGGTTTCAATCTCTGTATATATTTGGTGGAGGTCACTAACTTTGTCACCAGTGGTTGTCATGAATACACATCATTTAACTCTTTATCAATATTTCAATTTTTCAGCACAAAGAAGAGGGAATATCACTTTGCAAGATGTCCTTAGGTTCATTAAACTGGCTGAACACAACATAAAAGAGAATTCTTCCAAAGTATCGCACATCCACTATAGGGCATTCCGATTAGATTTTCATGACTGTTCATTCCAGATGTTCCTTGTACACATGGACATAATATTAGTTATTTACATTGATTTTGGTTGAATATGATACCCTTTTACACATTGCCAATTTGTACTTCAACTCAATTTTCTCTCAAAATACGAATTACTTCCAAAAATTTATCGATTTCATATTCTTCTGATGGTGAAGATTTAATATTAGAGATACACTGGAGTACATTATCAGGTAGTGGAGGATGATCAATATCCTTCAGATCCACTTGATCATATTCAAAACTAACTGGACCATCATAGTCAATACCATAAGCATCAACTTCAGTCTGAAAAAGAGAAATGAAATAATGCATTCCAAAACAACAATCTGGTTTAAATCTGCATTTTATATATCAAAGCATTTTAAAAATATTCAAAAAGCTCCTTAGATGGCACAAACTGACTTATAGTTTTGGATTTACATATATTTCAAGGTTGATAAGGCATGATATTGTTCTATTATCAGTGTATTGATTACTACTTAATGTCTCTGAAACTGAAAAAAAAATTCAGGTTTGTTTACACTATTCCAATTTCTAGACATGTAGTATATTCCCAAAGATCAACATGTTATGTTTTTTTTAAAATTTGCTCCAAGCAAATTTAAAGATTTATTCAAAATATGATGAAATGTGGTGATATTAAGATTTCTATGAACTTCAACTGATATAACTTGACTAGATTAATTGTCCATTCAAAGTTTAACATTTTCTAATGACTGGATTTTCAATTTTCAAATTTGGCAATCCTCTTTTAAACACAAAAATAATCATTACTGTTATCATAATAGGTAACCTGCATTATTTAATATATATGCAAATTGTATTACCTCCGTAAGATCAAATTTGGGGTCATTTATCTGACCCTCTATCCATAACTGTAAAGGTGTCTTGTTCTTTTCGGTACGAAGAGGCCGCCTGCTGAGGGAAGATCTTAACTGATCTAGATGATTTTGAAAACTTGGTTTGAAAATTATATGCAAGGCTCGGATATGAATTTCATCATCAATGTCCAAAATACCATTATCTTCCATGAAATAAAATAGCTGGTAAAATAGGGATGTGCATCCAGTCCAGATTTCTCTCCATAACCTTTCAATTCTAAAAAAAAAAGGTTTTACAATATGCAAAACAACCCACATAATCAAATAACAAGTACGATCACAATGTTTTTTCATTGACATAAACATATCAATGTTTTCAATCTTCAATAAACTGATGTCATAGCATGTGTTGTATCAAAATTCATCAAGTCATTACAACAGGGGAATCAAGAAATGGAATCATCACAGGAAGTCATATATCATAATTAAAGACATTAACAAGCAACACCATACCTTTGATTGTGCACGCTTCTGCCGGCAATAAAACTACCAGAACCCCTGTTTAATAACATGAATTCGGCAACTTTCGTATTTTCACCGCCCTTGTCTGTCCTCACACGTTCTGGAATTCCCCACTCCTCTACAGCTTTTTCAAAAGCTCTTAAAACTGTTGTGGCTTGGTTGTTTGTGTTCACATCAAGAAAAACTGGAAGTCTCGAAAAACCATCTATCCCTCCATGAATAATAAACTTCCACCTAAAAAAAATCACATTGATTACCTACATGCCAGGATTGACATTCTGACCACAAATTTTATTTATTATTGGCTTTTATTTAATAATTTCTATTGAATGAAAATATCAGCTCTAAAATAGTAATGAGAGTCTTATAAATTCTAGAAGTTAATAGAAATTACCATCAATGACAAAAGTTGCATTATCTAATTGTGCACATTAGTCAGATCATACATGATACTATTTCATAGTATCCAGGGTCTTAGTTTCCTAGTGGGTCTTAGGTCTTAGTTTTATAGACACCCAAGTATGGTATGAAGCTTTGCGCTCTTCCTTTTAGTTTTATCACATAAAGGGGTTACCATGATTTACAAAAAGTATCCTACCTTATTAGTTTATGGTTTCCGTCTATGTGCCACAATGCCTTAGGGGCCCGAACATTATATTGGCGTCGATGCACTCGTCTCACATTTAAAAAAAGACGTCTTAATAAAACACCTTCTGCATCTACTTTTCGTAACACATCAACTACACGAAATCTCTGGATCCTATGCCCACTGTCTTTCAGCAACGCTATCATGCTCCTATAACCAGCATCAGGGAAAGTTTCCTTTAATTTTTTTACAAGTTTAATTAGCTGTTCATCATCTATGTCGCTGTATTTACAATGGGATAGGCCGTGACTTTGAATGTTTCTATATACTGTCCTTTCACTTACACCTAAAAGTCTTGCAACATCCCGGAATGTAAAATCACAATCGAGCAAACTCTCTAATGTTTCCTTTGATATTACGTAGGATGGTCTACCTCTACTTCCAGAAAAAAATAAAGGAGGTTTCATTTCTCCATTAATTAATCTGTCCCGATTAGATCGATTTCTTTTTGAAAGGAAGTCAGTCCAGATGTAAACATATCGATAACATTATTAATACTCGAAGTCGATTCCGTTTCTTCCAATATTTCAGACAACTGGCTCAACATATCCATGGTGACGTCTATATCTGTTGACAATGTTTGATTATTTGGCTGGTAATTTTCTAAATTATGAATAATTTTTGTCATTTTCTCATGTAAAAGTCTTTTCATGGAAATAACCAAATTCAACTCCATCATGAACTACTTAATCCGGAAGTTTAACTTTCGGTTTCATCTATAGTCTGTATCATATAAAGTCAGCGATTGCAGCGCCACTTGTCGTCATAATGATATCGTCCTCATGAAATGCGAGAAATGTTTTTCAACATTTGTTCGGTAAACTTCATTCGGCGTTATGAAGTGGGCATTATTAGTTCGGCTTGATTATTAATTTGTTCAGTAATATTCTTTATTTGAATGATACATTTTTAACAACAAATTATGAATTTAGCGTACAAATGTCAAATTAAGCGTACAAATGTTGATTTTACTGTACTAATCTTTGACAACGAATTAAGCATTAAGAATGATTAATTTTGGCAGGGATTGTCTTCCATAATTTGCACGCAGAATAGATGATATTGAACACAGCATAGATTGACATGTAATACCACTCTATCTACCTAGAAAAAAGTAACCAGTCTTTGTTTATGACTTATCATCTCTAGATATGCATAAATAAAGTTGAGAGACAATGGCTCAAATATTACCCCATACATACAATGGTCAGTCAACGAACAGTTTACATATTTTTAAGTAGAATAAGTGCTTTTGAACATATTATAGATGGGCACCAAATACTAATTTATTTACCTAGAAAGTAGTAGCCAGTCTTTGTTTATGACTTATCATTTCTAGATGTGCATAAATATTGTTGACAGACAATAGTAGAAATAATACCCCAAAACAAACTATGGTCCATCAACAAACAGTTCACATATTTTTAAGTAGAATAGGTGATATTGAACACAGCTTAGATTGACATCTAATACTACTTTTTCTACTTAGAAAATATGACTTATCATCACTAGATGTGCATAATTATTGTGACAGACAAAAACAAAAATATCACTGTTATTAAAACAATGACGTGACGTCATACCCTTAAAAGGGCCCAGGCTTGATTTGTTTCGGACAATCATCCGACAGCCTCAAACACATGAAATCTTTTGCTTAGCTAATCAGAGCTTACCTTTGAAATTTGAGCCTTCAAATTCATGTGTATCCATAATTATCCGTGTTTGAAAAATCATAACGTCTTAAGAAATTACGAACGTCCCGCCATATTGGAAAAACGGTTCGTCTCGATAATCAAAGAGTTATCCTTCCCTTCGTGCAATAGCGGTCATCTATATAAATAGACTACAACGCATTTTCAATTGTAGACTTTGTCAACAGGACACACAATTTTCAGACTGACTGGAGACCAGTCGCGTACAACACGGAAAAAAAATGAAAAGAGAAATGTAACAAAGGCCCAAAACGACCCCTAAAAATGAAGCCTGGGCCTCTTTAAAAGGGAAAATTTTAAATGTTTAAAATATTTAAAAATTGTGTTTGTTTTTTTAAGAAAAATTACAATTTCACACCGAAATATTGATGAATTAACTATTTATTATAGGTTATCAGATATCATTGAGTATTATTTATCATTATAAACGTTATAGTATAACACCAATTTAAAATTGTTAGTTTATCTCTAGTTTTGAATTTTAAAAACAAACTAAAGCATTAAAACTTGTTGGATGTTATTTATATGAAAGTAGATTTTGACAGAATATCAAAATCCAGGATGGCCACTTTTTTTTTTTTTTTTTTTTTTTTAGTGGTTTTTTGTTTGTCGTTGGTCTCGGCGTGTTGTCTGTGATCTGTTAATGTTGTTTGTTTGTCGCTGGTCTTTGCATGTTTTCTTGTCTGTTGCTTGTTTGTCGCTGGTCTATTGTTGTTTGTCCAAACGCAGAAGTGCTACAGAAGTACCATAGGCGCAAGTCTTTCATAGATTGTTTACCATAAAGTACAATTTGACAATTTTTATCACGACATTATAAATAACATTATAGGGCAATGATCAGTAAACCTTTAGGCCAATGATCAGTAAACTATAAGGACAATGATCAGTAAACTTTTAGGACGATAATCAATAAGCTTTTACGGCAATGAGCAGTAAACCTTGAAGGACAATAATTAATGATAATGATCTGTAAACTATTAAGGCAATGATCAGTAAACTATTAGGGCAATGATCAATTAACTTTAAGGACAAAAATCAGTAAACTGTTAGGACAAAAATCAGTAAACTATTAGGACAAAAATCAGTAAATCTTTGAGTGAATAATCTTTTATGAAATTGGTCAAAAAGCTTTTTGAAAAGGAACGTTAAATTTAGTGAAGAGTTGATGCAGTCATTAGAGCGAACTTATGACTACAATGTGCCAACATTCACACAGGACGCCACTAAAATATTATGTTAATGATTGTATACGGGTTTAGAATTTTAGTATTGTTGCAAACAAAAGTTGAAATAAAACTAAAGACTCGAAACAAAAATTTGAAACACAAATCTAACGTACCTTTTATGACCGTTCCACTCGACTCCTAAATTAAAAGTGACAATAAAAAATAAGCCACATTTTGTTTTATATTGATAACGCGGACGTTATAGTAAAACAATGACGTGACGTCATAACCTTTAGAAGCAAAACTTTTAAATGTTTAAAATATTTAAAAATTGTGTTTGTTTTTGAAGGAAAAATTACAACTTTACACTGAAATATTGTTGAATTAACTATTTATTATAGGTTATCAGATATCATTGAGTACCATTGATCATTTTAAAGTTATTTCAACTTAAAAGACGAATACTAATTTTTGTAATTGTTACTTTATTCTCCAGTTTTGTATTTTAAAACAAACTAAACGTGATTAAAATTTGTTTTATGTTATTTGAATGATTTTATAATAAAGAAAATCGGAGTGTGATAATGCTAAAAGTTGAGATACAGAAAGTATACTTTGACTGAATCAACTCCCAGGGTGGACACTTGTGCTTAGTATTTGGTCTATGGTCTTTTTTCATTTTTAATTTTTTTTATTTTATTTTATTTTTTTCTCGTTTTTTTTTGGTTATAGCGTGTTGTCTTTGATCTGTTGTTGTTTGTTTGTTTGTTTGTGGTTGGTCTTCGTATATTGTTGTTTGTCGCTTGTCTTGGCGTGTTGTCTTTAGTCTGTTGTTGTTGTTTTTTCTTTTGTCGCTGGTGTTATCATGCTGTCTATGGTCTATTGTTTTTTTTGTTGGTGGACTTTGCGTGTTGTCTGTGTTCTGCTGTTGTTTGTTACTCGCTGGACTTGGCGTATTATCTTTGGTCTGTTGTTGTATGTCGCTGGTCTTGGCGATTTGTAGATGTCGGCTTTTGCTGTGCGCTTGTTTATTTGTTGTTCTGTATTTTGTTGTTTGTTGGATATTCCTGTTTGTGGTTTGAAGGGTTGAGGAGTAGAGTGGTCTGTCCGTGTTGGTGGTGTTTATTGTTTTATGTACATTTGTAGTTTTGAGTATTATTCAAATCATGATATTCTTTACATCTTTTAGTGCCAGACTTTATGGGAGCGGGGTGTGTCTGGTGGCAACTAGCCGCAACTATGAGGTTTAGATCCCAAACGCAGAAGTGCTACAGATGTACCATAGGCGCAAGTCTTTCATACAGGGTTTTCCATTAAGTGCAATTTACAATTAGATAGGCTCAAGTCTGTTTACCAAGCTGACATTCATGTTCAGGAACAAAAAGACTTACAAATAACATTTTACGGAAATGATCAGTTTACCTTTAAGGACAAAAATAAACAATCAGCTTTAAGGGCAATAATTATTTAACTATTAGGGCAATGATTATTTAACTATTAGGGCAATGATCAGTAAACTATTAGGGCGATATCAATAAACTTAAAGAACAATAATCAATACCTTTTAAGGACAAAAAACGGTAGACCTTTAGGGCAATGATCAGTAATTGATCATCAAATACTACTTTATCTACCTAGAAAATAGTAACCAGTCTTTGTTGATTACGTAACTTCTCTAGATGTTCATAATTATTGTTGACAGACAATAGTAGAAATAATACCCCATAACTATCCCTTACGTTATTCGACTCAACAATTATTTACGATCGTTTTTAATAATATACTTTCTTAATTCTTCAAATAATGTTTGTAAACATGATTTAAAAGAACAATATAAAAGCTTTTCAATAATGAAACATAGAAAACCCAAAAAGTTATGGGTAGATCAAGGAACAGAATTTTATAATAAAAATATGAAATCTCTAGGGTTTGAAATTTACAGTACATATAACGAAGGCAAATCTGTAGTAATTGAGAGATTGAACAGAACTCTGAAAAATAAATTATTCAAAAAGTTCACAGAATTGAATTCTCAAAAATGGCTTAAAATATTACCTATTGTTTTCGATGAATATAATAATAAAATTCATTCATCTATAAAAGTTACTCCTACAGAAGCTTGAAAAAATCCAGATATTATAAAATTAATTAACACACAAAACAATTTTGAAAATGAGGATTTAAATATTAAACTCAAATTTAAAGTTGGAGATCGAGTTCGTATTTATAAATAAAAAAAGTAAATTCGAAAAAGGTTACATTGGATATTGGACGATTGAAATCTTTATTATTGATAAAGTTAATAAAACTTGACCACTTACAGTCTAGTAGATTTACACGGTGAAGAAATCTTGTTTAGATTTTATCAAAACGAACTTCAAAAAACTGATTTTTAAAAAATGATTACTTTCGAAGAATTCTTACAAAAATACGGAACAGATACTACAACAAATTTTCAATTAATCAGATGGGCAGAAGAATTAAACATAAAACCTTTCTACTATTGTATGCGCGATAAAATATCATCTCTAAAAAATAAAACAAAATTCTATGCTATAACTAATATCCATACTTCAGATCATAAAGGTGGTCATCATTCTGCTTTATTCAAAGGGGATTCACTGTATTTTTTCGATTCATATGGATTAGGTCCAACTAAATGAAATGAAATAAAATGTATTAAAGTGCATCAGCACCAAAACGGGCTATATAGAGATCAAATTTGGGGTCATTTATCTGACCTTCTATCCATAACTGTAAAGGTGTCTTGTTCTTTTCGGTACGAAGAGGCCGCCTGCTGAGGGAAGATCTTAACTGATCTAGATGATTTTGAATCCTTGGTTTGAAAATTATATGCAAGGCTCGGATATGAATTTCATCATCAATGTCCAAAATACCATTATCTTCCATGAAATAAAATAGCTGGTAAAATAGGGATGTGCATCCAGTCCAGATTTCTCTGAATAACCTTTCAATTCCAAAAAAAAAGGTTTTACAATATGCAAAACAACCCACATAATCACGTAACAAGTACGATCACAATGTTTTTTCATTGACATAAACATATCTATGTTTTCAATCTTCAATAAACTGATGTCATAGCATGTGTTGTATCAAAAATTCATCAAGTCATTACAACTAGGGAATCAAGAAATGGAATCATCACAGGAAGTCATGTATCATAATTAAACACATTAACAAGCAACACCATACCTTTGATTGTGTACGCTGCTTGTGCCGGCAATAAAACTACCAGAACCCCTGTTTAATAACATGAATTCGGCAACTTTCGTATTTTCACCGCCCTTGTCTGTCCTCACACGTTCTGGAATTCCCCACTCCTCTACAGCTTTTCCAAAAGCTCGTAAAACTGTTGTGGCTTGGTTCCTCGAAAAACCATCTATCCCTCCATGAATAATAAACTTCCACCTAAAAAAAATCACATTGATAACCTACATGCCAGGATTGACATTCTGACCACAAATTTTATTTATTATTGGCTTTTTATTTAATAATTTCTATTGAATGAAAACATCGGCTCTAAAATAGTACTGAGAGTCTTAGAAATTCTAGAAGTTAATAGAAATTACCATCAATGAAAAAAGTTGCATTATCTAATTGTGCACATTAGTCAGATCATACATGATACTATTTACCCTACACGTTCTGTACAGTTTGTTCAGTACATTTGCGTCAAAAACATAAGTATGGTAGGGTGTCTATAAAACTAAGACCTAAGACCCACTATGAAACTAAGACCCACTAGGTAACTAAGACCCTGGATACTATGAAACTAAGACCCACTAGGAAACTAAGACCCACTAGGTAACTAAGACCCTGGATACTATGAAACTAAGACCCACTAGGTAACTAAGACCCTGGATACTATGAAACTAAGACCCACTAGGTAACTAAGACCCTGGATACTATGAAACTAAGACCCACTAGGTAACTAAGACCCTGGATACTATGAAACTAAGACCCACTAGGTAACTTAGACCCTGGATACTATGAAACTAAGACCCACTAGGTAACTAAGACCCTGGATACTATGAAACTAAGACCCACTAGGTAACTAAGACCCTGGATACTATGAAACTAAGACCCACTAGGTAACTAAGACCTTGGATACTATGAAACTAAGACCCACTAGGAAACTTAGACCCTGGATACTATGAAACTAAGACCCACTAGGTAACTAAGACCTTGGATACTATGAAACTAAGACCCAACTAGGAAACTTCATCATGAGAAAATTTCATGAATGGGAGTTAAAGTGATCGTCACAAACACTAATGCTATTTTTTTTTTACAGGAAATACATGCAAAATATAACGCTAATGTAAGTGTTAGCAGGAATATCCTAGTGGGCCTTAGTTTCATAGTATCCAGGGTCTTAGTTACCTAGTGGGTCTTAGTTTCATAGTATCCAGGGTCTAAGTTACCTAGTGGGTCTTAGTTTCATAGTATCCAGGGTCTTAGTTACCTAGTGGGTCTTAGTTTCATAGTATCCAGGGTCTTAGTTTCCTAGTGGGTCTTAGTTTCATAGTATCCAGGGTCTTAGTTACCTAGTGGGTCTTAGTTTCATAGTATCCAGGGTCTAAGTTACCTAGTGGGTCTTAGTTTCATAGTATCCAGGGTCTAAGTTACCTAGTGGGTCTTAGTTTCATAGTTTCCAGGGTCTTAGTTACCTAGTGGTTCTTATGGGTCTTAGTTTCATAGTATCCAAGGTCTTAGTTACCTAGTGGGTCTTAGTTTCATAGTATCCAGGGTCTTAGTTACCTAGTGGGTCTTAGTTTCATAGTATCCAGGGTCTTAGTTACCTAGTGGGTCTTAGTTTCCTAGTGGGTCTTAGTTTCCTAGTGGGTCTTAGTTTCATAGTATCCAGGGTCTTAGTTACCTAGTGGGTCTTAGTTTCATAGTATCCAGGGTCTAAGTTACCTAGTGGGTCTTAGTTTCATAGTATCCAGGGTCTAAGTTACCTAGTGGGTCTTAGTTTCATAGTTTCCAGGGTCTTAGTTACCTAGTGGGTCTTATGGGTCTTAGTTTCATAGTATCCAAGGTCTTAGTTACCTAGTGGGTCTTAGTTTCATAGTATCCAGGGTCTTAGTTACCTAGTGGGTCTTAGTTTCATAGTATCCAGGGTCTAAGTTTCCTAGTGGGTCTTAGTTTCCTAGTGGGTCTTAGTTTCATAGTATCCAGGGTCTTAGTTTCCTAGTGGGTCTTAGTTTCATAGTATCCAAGGTCTTAGTTTCCTAGTTGGGTCTTAGTTTCCTAGTTGGGTCTTAGTTTCCTAGTGGGTCTTAGTTTCATAGTATCCAGGGTCTTAGTTACCTAGTGAGTCTTAGTTTCATAGTATCCAAGGTCTTAGTTACCTAGTGGGTCTTAGTTTCATAGTATCCAGGGTCTTAGTTTCCTAGTGGGTCTTAGTTTCATAGTATCCAAGGTCTTAGTTACCTAGTGGGTCTTAGTTTCATAGTATCCAGGGTCTTAGTTTCCTAGTGGGTCTTATGTCTTAAGTCTTAGTTTTATAGACACCCAAGTATGGTATGAAGCTTTGCGCTCTTACTTTTAGTTTTATCAAAGGGGTTACCATGATTTACAAAACGTATCCTACCTTATAAGTTTATTGTTTCCGTCTATGTGCCACAATGCCTTAGGGGCCCGAACATTATATTGGCGTCAATGCACTCGTCTCACATTTAAAAAAAGACGTCTGAATAAAACACCTTCTGCATCTACATCAACTACACGAAATCTCTGGATCCTTCAGCAACGCTATCATGCTCCTATAACCAGCATCAGGGAAAGTTTCCTTTAATTTTTTTAGACAATATTTCAGACAACTGGCTCAACAAAACCATGGTGACGTCTATATCTGTTGACAATGTTTGATTATTTGGCTGGTAATTTTCTAAATTATGAATAATTTTTGTCATTTTCTCATGTAAAAGTCTTTTCATGGAACTAACCAAATTCAACTCCATCATGAACTACTTAATCCGGAAGTTTAACTTTCGGTTTCATCTATAGTCTGTATCATATAAAGTCAGCGATTGCAGCGCCATTTGTCATAATGATATCGTCCTCATGAAATGCGAGAAATGTTTTTCAACATTTGTTCGGTAAACTTCATTCGGCGTTATGAAGTGGGCATTATTAGTTCGGCTTGATTATTAATTTGTTCAGTAATATTCTTTATTTGAATGATACATTTTTAACGACAAATTTTGAATTTAGCGTACAAATGTCAAATTAAGCGTACAAATGTTGATTTTACTGTACTAATCTTTGACACCGAATTAAGCATTAAGAATGATTAATTTTGGCAGGGATTGTCTTCCATACTCGCAACCTTAGTTTTCAAATTATTTAAATGTGTCTCTTTGCTATGCTTTAATGTTTCGGTGACCTATATAATTTTTTAGTTTTGTTATCTCCCTTGAAAATACATTCATTTTTTTTCTCTTATCCAAACTACCCGTGCACGTGTATTGTGTCATTTTCAGATTAGTGCTGTTGTTCGATAAAACCTTGCGCTTCGAGCACGGAACTCGGACTTGCAAAAGTTCGTTTGGATGTGCACGTTGTGACAAGTCCGGGCACGACAGCAAGAATTGTACTGATACTCCTTGCTGTTGCAACTGTAATTGGAAAGCACATTCAAAAGGTAAATGTGGAAGCCAAGTTCTCCTATCCCGAAGCGTGGAAGGCTGTAGAAGGGGAAGCCCCTTCTGGAAAGACTTTTGCTAATATCGTTAAATCTTCTACTACTAGATCAATAGAATGACAGACCGACATTACCTGGCTGAAGCGAGTACCAACTCCGTCTTTAGCCTTATTACCATGTACTCCTGAGGCAACTGCATCTACATCATCAGCAACTCCGACTGAAAAGTCAAGTACTGATGATAGTAGTGTAAGTCAGCCATCTAAAGACGTTCAGCCAAAAGGGACTGGTAAACAGTCCAGGGCAAAACGTAGTGAAAGTCTTCCCCATAATGACAAGTCTACAAATAGGCATGGATCCTCTTCCTCCAAAAAGGGAGGGAGGGATCTTTTAAAGTCTGCCATATCTGACAGTATGGATATGGAGGCTGTTGCGGAAGTTCTCAACACCCTAACCGCAACCCTCGTAGTCCAGTTAAACCAGCCTGACAATGACGCAAAAAAATAATATACAATGGAATTGTCGAGGTTTAAGTCATAATTTTAATGAAGTTCAGCTGATATAATCCTTTGGCTATTTATCTCCAAGAGACATTCCTCAAGCCAAAGGATTTAAATTTAGTGCCATTCAAACACTTTGTTTTCGCGGCACTTGTGATAATAAGGTCTCGGGTGGTGTTTCTATTATTGTCAATAGAAACGTTACCCAGTCCGAAATCACACCCAATTCTCCTCTGCAGGTAATTGCTGTGAGAGTAACACTCCACGTACCCTCTGTTCCATCTACTTGCCTCCTAACTAGAATCTAAACCCCAGAGACCTGGATGACCTTGTTGCCCAGATTCCATCTTCTTGTATTTTGCTTGGAGATTTCAATGGTCATCATTCTTTCTGAAGTAGTCCTGATGATAATAGCAGAGAAAAATTAATAGCTGACTTCATGTATGACAACGATCTGTGTATCTTTAATGACAAATTGCCTTACCTCCAATGTGGATTTCGGTCCCAAAGGAGCACTCTTGACCATCTCGTTAGATTTGAATCGTAGTCATATTTTTAGATTTGGAGAAGGCGGCATATGACACTTCTTGGAGATATGGCATTTTTCGCGATCTCTTTGACTTCGGGGGGGGGGGGGTTGATCGCTCTCTGTATGTTGATGACCTACAGATATGTTACAGTTCTACAAACATACAGTCGATCGAGCGTCAGTTGCAGCTTTGATTAAACAATCTACAGCAATGGGCAACTGACAATGGATTTCAATTTTCAAAATCCCAAGACCGTCTGCATGCATTTCTGTAAAAGAAGAGGTCTGCACCTTGACCCAGTGCTACGTTTGGACAATGCTGTCGTTCCTGTTGTACAGGAATTTAAATTCCTTGGTCTTACATTTGACAGCAAGCTTTCTTTCCGTCCACACATTAAAATCCTCAAGAACAAAATTTCTGAAAGCTCTCGACATACTGAGAGTCTTATCCAACACTGACTGGGGAGCTGACCGTAAGGTCCTCCTCCGATTATATCGAGCTGATAATGTCCAGACCGACGCATAATGTCCTAACTTTCATCACATTTTTGTCCAAAACAACTCATTATGTCCAAATCGACGCATAATGTCCAAAATTTTGCTAACGCATATTGTCCAAACTTTTTGACGCATAATGTCCCTTACTATCATACGCAGAATTTCGGGAGGTAACAGTTCTGGAAATTTGTTATTGTCGTCTGCATCAATCCCCACACCACCATCTCCTTTCAACTTCAAATCACTATCGTTTTCAAACCCCACATCACCATCCTGTTCAATTTCCAACCCCACTTCACCGTACTGTTCAAACCCCACGTCACCATTTCTTTCCAAACAGACATCACCATCGTTTTCCAACCCCACATCACTGTCCTGTTCAATATCAAACCCCACGTTACCATTTCTTTCTAAACAAACATCACCATCGTTTTCCAACCCCACATCACTGTCCTGATCAATATCAATCCCCAAATCACATACCCTTTCCAACCACATGTCACCTTCACTTTCCAACCAAATATCATTGTCCAGTGACTCAAGGCTGACGTAATGGTCCCCATGGCCTTCTGCAAGATGTCCAAGGTACAAATGTGGCAAATCATGCTCATATCGACCAGTTGGTGATATAACCTGTGTGGCCTGTGGCCCTAAAGTAGAATACACAATAATTTGAATATTATACATTTCGGACACCCTCTGCAAAGTTATGTGGTCACCATAATTGCCGTCCTTTTGCATCTGCCTCAGGTATAGCATGAAATTGTTATTGTCAACAAAATTAGATAAATGAATACCCAAACGATTTACTGGATTCCAATTTCTTCCCGTTTCAATCATTAGACTGATTGCCTAATTAAATATTTTTGTCTCGACCGCAACGTGGTATTGCTTTTCTGGCGACAGCGGCGACAACATGGGTCAATATCTCAGTAACCAGAAGGAGTTTTTTCATCAGATTTGATGTGTGGGTAGTGTATAGGGGGTACACCTTATTATATCAAGTGCATTTCTCAGTAACTGTAATGAATTTTGCGATCAAATTTGGTGTGTAGGTACAGTATATACATAACTCAAAATACACACGCCGGGCGAGACATGTGTTCACTGAACTCTGGTGCTACTTCGGGTATTCATCATGTAATAATTTTACGGATTTCTCCACGCAGTATACTTTTGAAAAATGTCTGTACGTTCTCATCTAGTTCCTTTGATTAAAATGAGTCTGATAGTCAATAAAGAGTGATTTGAAAGTACGTCTTTATCCCATTTTGATAGATTCTAGCACGGTTCTAGATGATGCTTAATCAAATGGATCCAAGAAACTAAACCACACCTGGGCTGAAAGACCAAACATGCATGATTTTACGAATGGGGTCCCCCAATAAACCTCCAACCTTCATAGGAAGGAACTTCCTGATTTTCAAAATTCGTGGAACAAGGGTGAAACAATGAAATCAGCCTTGGACATAAGTATGGACATTATTGGCATGCGTCAAAAAGTTTGGACATTATGCGTCAAAAAGTTTGGACATTATGCGTCAAAAAGTTCGGACATTATGCGTCGATTTGGACAAAAATGTGATGGAAGTTAGGACATTATGCGTCTGTTTGGACATTATCAGTTGGTACATGGGTTCCGGGTGTATGGTTCAGCTGGTCCGTCCTACCTCAAAGAGCTTGACACCATACACAACCAAGACTTAGAATCAGTTTATGCGCTCTTCGAAAGTTGAAAGTCTGTACGTCGAGGCTAACGAACCCCCATTGTACGACAGACGTGACAGACTTTCACTGCAGTATGCTATTAAAATAGCATCTTTGTCATACCATCCGGCTCACCGCCCTGTGCTAGTATTTTGTCCTTATTTTGAGCATTTGTACGAGGCAAAGCCGCATTCAAACCCTTATGTCAACGCTTGTATCCGCCACGACAGTATTGCGGAGTTTCATAATGGCCACAACTCCACCTTGGTTAATTGCTCCATTTCAGATAGTCTATCAAGGACTACAATTAAGGACTAAATATGAGGTTTATGCTCCTTTCTATACAGGTTGGTCCAAGGATGGTGATATGGTAGCAGCCGCTACCGTGACGCCATCTGAAGTCCTGTCTGTATCTCTTCCACCAGCAGCCTTTATTTTCACAGCCGAACTCGTTGCCATTTTACAGGCACTCGAGTTCTTTCAGTCCTCATCATCATTAAAAAATGTATAATCTATTCTGATTCTTTGTCCGCATTACAAGCTATTCATAACATCCAGCTTGTGCACCCAGGAGATATTTACAAGCTCTCTGGGCCGAAAAAGGATATTGTTCTTGGCTCCCTAGTCACATGGACATACGGGGAAATGACCAGGAAGATGCGGCGAAGAGCAGAAACTACCATTCTTGGATATACATATCAAAAGAAGAGAAGAACTCAACACTACAGTTTACCGAAAGCCGACCCATACAGACCAATATGTTAATAACCAATCCAATCATCACCGTCAAATTAAAACAGGCATAATAACAACCTTAACCAGAAGAGCAAAAGTTATTTGCAACAATGAAGAAAACTTAAGAACTGAAATTAATCACATCAGGAAAGCATTAATTACCAATAATGACTACCCACAGAAACTAGTTGACAGAACGATTAAGCAGACCCTGACTCATACCTGCAAGCCACCACAATCCATAAAGAACGCCAGACCTTTAACTATTAAGATCCCGTTTATTGGCCCGCTCAGTTACCAGATCAAACGGTTTATCCAGAGGGAAACTGATATAGACGTCACATTCAGCAGTGGTAAAACCCTACAGACATTACTTAAAGCCAATGGCCGATTAGGTAAACCAACCTCAGACCCTCGAGATATTGTATATGAAGTACATTGCAGCTGTAATGGAAGCTATATTGGGGAGACATCCAGACCATTATCTGTCAGAATGAAAGAACATAAAACAGCGACACAGAAAGGGGAATATCTTAAACCATCAGAGAAGCCATTGAAATTAAGAGAAATAAACCAAACATGAACAGAGATACTGGCCACTACATAAGCGACTGTTGGGAAATTGTATGATTCTTGTTGTTATTAATAATCCTCATTTAATAGCTCATCCAGCCTTACTGTTATTGCTATCCATCCAATCATAATGTGCTCTAATCTACATTGCTGTTAATCTATTTGATCTTATAATTATTTAACAGAGCACATTTGTAATCCCTTATAATCAAGTTTGTTTTACTGAGTTGTTAAGTTTGGCTTCCAAGATATACATATATAGTTATTGCACCTTGTTATGGTTTATCACTTGATAACGTTACCTGTATGTGTAATGAAACGTTGTGTTTGAATTAATAAATAGAATTCTATATCCATAATAATTGTTGTCTATTAATGTGCTGTGATACTTCTAAATGTCGTTCAAGGATTAACTTTTTTCTATACAAAAATTTACCGACTTCAAGCATGGAGGTAAAGTATACACAGTAGTTAATTTTGTTCATTTGATCAAGTAAGAATTTTAAATATCAGTTTGGCTTTGATATTTAACTATATAAGACATTATTTAACTTTTCTTCAGGGAAATAACAAATCTTTGTGCATACAAGTCATTCTCAAAATCAAATCAAAAAGCTGTTCTTCAGTCATTGATAAATAATTATATAGAAATAATGGAAGACTTGTTTCGATCCATTCGATTAAGGCCGAAACATCATTATCCACGGTTGGTCCATTAATGCATGTTTATAGCACGACTTTTGAGAATAAGCACACATTCTTCAAACGTTGTGTGAGGAATTTTGGCAATATTATTAATCTTACAAAAACATTGTTAATAAAGCATTAATTCTTACAAGTATATGGTTATGCTGGAAATGTATTTTAACCAGCAGCATCTTTTGAAAATGTATTAGACCTTTCTCTTTTTGA
>JAUJPP010000011.1:2752280-2768398 GCA_030562195.1 Nipponacmea schrenckii
TTTATTGGTTTTTTTTGGGGGGGTTAATGTAGCCATGAAGAAAATGTAGAAGATTCATCTCCCGAGACCCCCGACCACCACGGACCACGACCTCCGCGCAGGCTCGGCGCGGGACTCCAGCGCCAGCGCCCTAGGGGTAATCGGGAGATATACTCAGATAAAAAAGGGAATAAAAGTTCTGGATGGAGCAAATAATTTCCGAACTTTTATTTTATTTTTACCCAATTGACCCAAGCCGCTGCTTCTGAGTCGGTGAATTGAATTGGAGGATAATGATATAATCTGTGATTAGAAAGTTTTATCTGTTCTGACCACCGACTCATAGGCTCAACACGACAAGCCGATTGACCAGTGTGGGCCACCCTGGCCACCCGTCTAGGAATCCCCTGGCCCAAAGTGATGTATTGGGAAGTATGTTACCCTCAACCACCAGGAGTCCATTCAAAACCGACACGGGTCGCACCTCACGGCAAACGAGGAGCCCCAATTCAGTCGCCTTTTACGACACGCAATGGGGGACGGTGGACCTATTCTTAACCCCGGTCCACTGGGGGAGAAACATCAACTTGAAATGGACTTTTTCAAATCAAATTTGCTGGTGAAATGACTACTATTGTCACTCATCCTAGAATCTAGAATATTGTTTCTTCCAATGGTTTTTTGTGTAAGTCTGAATTTGTTGATTTACGGATAAAGAGAAAAAAAATCTAATGGAAGTGGGCAAAGGGATTTTAAACTGTTCTTCAGGTCCAACAGCTAGAGGAGGATTCTCTATCCACTGTCAAAGCAAGCAAGGGGATGGCACTAAAGAAAGAAAAAGGAGATCTGAAATTAAAGAAGACTATATACAGACTCTTTGAAACTTGCTAAAGTCATGGTGGACCAATAACAGCCTCAACTATAACACTCCTGGAAAGATTGGATCAGATTGTTGACGTGGAATTTGTTACTTGAGAAATACTGTAGCACCTGATATTGTATATTCTGTTGATATTGTATATTCTGTTGTACCGGTATTGTTTCATGTAGATTCTTTCAAATATACTGTCATAAAATACGATTGTGCATATCGTACTGTTATATTTATGTTGTTTGGTATGAATTCTGTTTCATACAGTTAATGTCATATTTGAATATTTAAGAATAATTTAAAAAACAAAAAAACTCGTTTACGATGATATAAACAAACTCGTTGGGTGTTGGGTGAGAATGGTGTAAATTACATACAAACTCATCATGTAACACCATAATCACGTCACATTACGTCATGTGACATCAGAAATGAGTTAAAAACTCAAAATTAATGTTTTCTCATATTATGTCATCACGGACAAGCAGCAATCATCATTTGAAAGTTTATAATAGCCATTTTGAAAAACGTCAGCCCCTAATGACGTCACAGCTGAAAACGGTTGCCATATTTGCATTCTCCAGAAAATTTTTCCTTAGAATATATGCTGCACCCAACAAAAATTCTAAAAGGGTCCCCATGGTAACATCGCTATTTAAATTCACGGAAAACCGAAAAAAGCAATTCATATGAATTCGAATTAATACTCCAACACTGACAAAATATTCAACGAAAATTAATCATAATATTTGTTTGTATACATCAGAGAATCATTGCGCTTGCGCAAGCATGTTTAAGCCTTGATTTTCTAGACGCTTTTATTCTCAAATTCAACGGAATCGTCGCAAGTTCACTTTTTTTGAAGAAATCCGAATATAGTTTTATTGTGTTTTTCGAAAATTCATCAAGTGTGGGATGCATAGTTATTTTTCCAATAGTCAATATCAAACACAAATATTAGCCGTGACTAGTGAATTAGATCTCCTATTAATCCTGTAGTTCTCTTGGCCAAAGTAAATATACGATTCTGACATTAGCTCTAACAATGAAAATCGAGGTTCACTGTGCTTCTCACAATACGAATCGATAGAGATAGGCTAATGCCCTTTTTCTGGCAAAAATTACATTTCTTACACGTGTATAGTGTTGTATTTCTTTCTCGAAACTCGTAGAATAGAGACACACTGATCAAACAGTAACTGTAGATTTATTTAATCTAATAGAGAATGCACAACGAAACAACAATATATTAAGCACAAGGTATAATACACAAATCATACATACAGTAGTAAGCACTTTAATTGAATCCCCCCAGGCCTTAGCTACTAGCAGATTTATATAAAACGCATACTTCTAGAACAATCAAGAATTCACTTTAACAATCCAGAAGTGATACATTGTTGCATACTGTTTTCACAGGTCATATTGCATCATAATATTAGTTGAGAAACATTTAGTAACTTCTGGAAAGATAATCTCTAAAGATCTAGAATAATCTGGGTCAATACCATAACATATAGTGGTGCCCATCGTCTTGGCACAGAGATACGCCTGTATTGATTTAATGATTATATGAGCATGGAAATCAAACACCTTCGCTTAAATCGTTGGTCACTTTGTGGATTTTATTTCAAAATTTCGCTTTTAACATACTATGTTCAAATTATCTATGTAAGGGATAGAGTACGAAAACTGTCTTTTAAGCCAGAGAATAGACAGTTTGAGTGCTCTATCTTTCTTAAAATAATAGCCCTACAAAGTTAAACTTATTATAATCAACACAACTCATTGATTGATTAATAGTTATGTGGGTTCAGATTTAGACTGTGGCAAACATACTCTGCAAACGTCTTCTACACACAATATATCCATCAAGTGAAAACGATATATTTATAACTCAATCAACCTTTAGAAATACATCCGAAGTCGAGCCAATGCGTAATATTTAGTATGAATAACCCGGTTTTCAAATACGGAGAGACCTTATCTGATGATAACAAAATAAGAGCAAAAAGAAGATGAAATAAGGATATTTATCGAAGTCTAATGCTACAACAATTAGGTTTAACAAACCTTTGGAGAAAATTGACATAGATGCAATTGTTAACAAAGGCCGAACAGAGAAAACAGAATCAAAAACACGCTGTATTTCACTTTATCAAAAGGGGACGTTGTAAATAAAAATGTATATATAATTATAATAATAATAATAATAAACTCTATATTTTACATGGGTCAGAATTAGGCCCAATACACAAGGACATGGTCCTGTCTCACATTCAGCCCATGGGGCAATACATTGGAAAAAAAAAAGAAAAAAAAAAAGAAATCGAAAATACATAATATCAATATATAATTCGTCTAAAATACTAAAAATACACAAGTGCATGTGTATCAAATGGACAGATCTATGTTCCGGCGATCAAGTACATGACCACAAAATAAATATACAATACTCCACGTACAATTTGTTTAAAAATACACAAGTACATGTGCGTGAAATGGACAGATTTTCAACCTACAGTTTGTTTATAAAATGGATATAATATATAGTTCCCGCGGCCATGCACACGACCGCAAAAAATCACGTATTATTTCAACGTACAATTTGTTTTAAAATACACAATTACATGTGTAAATAATACACAAGCACATGTTTATAAAATGGACAGATTCATCTTTCTGCGATCAAGTACATGATCACAAAAACCAAGGAATAGACAAGTACATCTTAGAGACGATCAGACATCAAAACATACATATAAAAAAATAAAAAAAGAATTGCCAAAGCGTCAGTGCATGTGCTGCGAGCGGGCTACCCAACCCTACTCCATTTTATGTTCTTATTTTGCTATGGAGGGGGGGGGTAGGATTTATCCATGCTCAAGACCAGCTTTAAGGATGTTTACTCATCCCCTGACAGTAATAATTTAGATTTTCAAAATGGTTCAGGTAAGGCCAAAATAGAATTGTTGGTGGTGATATACCTGTGAGAAAAGGAAAACTAAAATTAATAAATTACTTACATCATTAAATCATGGAGAAACACAATTGTTAAGATAGCCATCAGCAAGTAAGCCTATAGTTGGAGAAAGAATACCTGTGTATCAGGAAGTATGCTTATGTTAATGAAAGATTACCAAGAATTATCCTTCGAAAAGTCTTAAAATCGGATGCTGATTTGATATTTTCGTCTAGACCATTCCATAAAATTGATCCTTTGTATTTAATACTTTGTTTAATCAAATTGATTCGTGGTTTTTGCACCACAAGTTTTGAATTTATGCTAGAATAAGGCGTCTGTTTATAGTTAAAGAGGCTTGAAAGGTAGGAATTGAATTGCTTTCTCAGGGAAAAGACAGACGGTCTAAACAACTAAAAAATAATGGACGCTTTTTAAAACATAATGGACACTTTTTAAAAATAATGGACATTTATTTTGTGAACAATTTTCATGAAATAATGGACAGTAAGTGAGTAGTTCAAACAACACTAATACATTCTACTAGAGAATGGATAAAGGGTGACGTCATAGCTATTATTAAATAGCCACGTTGGAATAGAACAAGTCAAAATAGATAAAATTTATCTGTTATATTGTACCGTCTCGTTCTATGATAATAATCTTCATGTTAAATCAATGGCTTCTAGCCTCCTAACGATTTCTTCATGTATATAGGCTACCCGAGCTTAAACCGTTGAGATAAGCTCTATAATATAATCAATGAACAACATCCTGTATCTCATAGAAATTGGGGTCATATTCAGGTCATTAGAACTAAAACGATCAAAAATTTAAAATTCATTACATTTCATGCCAAAAATCTTCTTAGACAATGCGGTTCAGCCTGGGCGTATTCGCCAAAGAAAACGCACTGTAAAGGTATATACCATACCGTAAATGCACCGCAAGTCAAACGTAGTTAATAAAAAAGCATTCGGCAATAGTAGATGTAAATTCATGGAGATGGAAAGTTATGTCGGCTATAAATATTCAGTACAGTGATTTGGTGGCACACGTATGTAATTTTGAACATTCTATGTAGGACTCCAGGACCACTGAAACATTTTATGCTAAAGATTGTAATTAATCCGTGCTATTTTAAGAAATATTTTCTTGTCCGTTTCGGGCTTTTGAAAACCCATATTTGACAGGTTTTGGTCTAGAATTTGAAGTCTGAAATTACATTCTCTTTGATTTTTTTTTAAAAAGTGGTTTTTGTGCAGAGACAGTCAAGCGGATGTTGATCAAATATAGTGGTCTACTTTCATGATAATGTTAATGTTAATTTTAACAATGATAATATTGAAGATGACATTTTAAATTGCCCTATTATTGTATCTGAAGTCATTTAATGTGTATCTGACATTAAATCGGGGACCTCTCCTGGGCCTGATGGCTCGGAAATGACTTTTATAAAGCATGTTAACTATTTAATACTATATTTGATACTGGTCGCTACCCTGATAGCTGGTCTAAGGCTCTCATATCCCCTCTGCACTAAAAAGGGTCCCTATCTGATTGCAAAAATTACAGAGGTATCTCTCTTTTAGATTCCATAGGTAAGATAATAATATATAGTACTGTATTGAATAAGAGGTTACAAAGATAGTGTGAAATGGAAGATAAATATCACGAAGAACAAGCAGGCTATAAACGTGGATATTCCACAGTAATTGACCAAATATTCACGCTTCAGGGTCTCGTTCAAAAATATCTCTCTAAACGAAAGAGGCGTTTCTACAGCCAATTTGTAGATTTTTCCTCTACATTTGATACCATAAATAGATCCAAACTGTTATCCTTACTGCAGAACGAAGGGGTAAATGGTAAAATGTTGTCGGCACTCAAAGGCATGTACACAGCCGTAACATCATGTGTTAAGGTCGGCTCAAAATTAACCCCATATTATGAGTGTTTATCTGGTGTTAGACAACGATGTATTTTAAGTCCTATATTATTTAGTATATATATTAACCAATTAATTGATTACATGACTAGTAGTGATGTTAAATGTTGGTGATGCTCAACACAAAATCAATCTTTTACATAAATTTTGTATAGAATTGGACCTCACAGTAAATATCTCGAAAACTAAGGTATTTAGAAACGGGGGACAACTCCGCTCGTATGAAAAATTTTATTATAATAATATTGAACTTGAATTTGTTACCTATTATAGAATTTAGATTGTGTTAGACTAAAGCTGTTTCAAACTTAGCAACCAAAGCATCTAAGGCCTTAATACGCATCAAGAGTCTAATACTTAAAACTTGACGTTCCTCTCTAGATATTTGTTTTAAAATTGTTGATGCCATCATCATTAAGCCAATAATGTTGTACGGCTCAGTATTTTGGGATTTGAACGACGCCAAGACATTGAGGCTGTTCAAGCTCAATATTGCAAATTTGTGCTTCAAATCCACAAGTCGACTACGTCTGTAGGGGCATTAGGAGAATGTGGTCGCTATGAAATAGCAATAGATTATATGACGTCTTGTATTGGATATAACTTTCTCGAATGTCTCCGGATTGGTATCCATATCAGACTTATAGAATGTTATTACATTTAGATTCTGCTGGAAGAATAACTTGGGCAACCAAAATCCGATTATTGCTAACATCACTTGGTTTTGGCTATGCATGGGAACGCTAAAGTATTGGTAACTCCAACATTTTTATTTGTATATTAAGACGTAGAATGGTTGATATAAATTTTCAAGAATGGTGTAGTTCAATTTACAGCAGGGACAGTCTTAAGTTTTACGCCTCATTTAAGTAAAATATTACTAAAGAATGTTATTTGTCAAGTAAATTAAATGATCATACAAAACGCAATATCACAAAACTAAGATTGAATTTATTTCCAATTGCTTTAAATTTGTTCAAACGTAAGATTTCCAAAAATGCATTGTGTCCGTTATGTGATTTTCCGTGTGAAGATATTTGTCATTTTATGCTTAATTTTAAAAATTATGATGAAATTAGAAACACCTTTATACCTGTATACAAACTTCAGTACTCAGCAGATACTGTTAAACTTAAGCACCGACGAGAAAAGATTAAAAACATATCAATATACATCGATAAAGCTTTTGCATTAAGATCAGCTCAAGCATTTCATGTTTATAATGGTATTATACTATGTAGAGTTGCATCAGTGTATTTAATGTAAATATTTTCTTTGTGTATAAAATGTTATTGTGTGTAACTATGGGTCTAAGGCCTATTTACTGAATAAACTATTCTTATTCTTTTTCTTAAACATCTCGCATTCTAGGCAAGAACGAAAACACCTCAGTGCACAGAACAGAGAAGTGCTCATATTATCAGTTCAAATTCAACAGATTAAATGGGGCGTAAAATGTTAGTTTGAGAATTAGTCATGGGGCTGAGAGGAATCATATGTGAAATCATATCTCCCCTAATTTTGACTCTTGATCCTTCAAGGGGACCCCTAGGAGATTGAACAAACTTGGGTAGACATTCCAGATGTGGGGCATAAGGGTGTAATTCTTGATGTTTTTATGAACAAGGGCAATAACTCATTAAATATTTTTCGATTGGTCTGATTTTTAATAGGCTTCATCCTTGGGTGATTACTAAGACTCACACCCAGTTTTATCAAAATCCATCAAGAAATCAGCTCTCTATCGCGTCCACAAAGAATTCAAGATCAAGGGCAATAACTCATTAAATATTTTTCGATTGGTCTGATTTTTAATAGGTTTCATCATTGGGTGATTACAAAGACTCACACCAAGTTTCGTCAAAATCCATCAAGAAACCAGCTCTCTATCGTGTCTACAAATAATTCAAGAACAGGGCAATAAGTCATAGATAATATTTTTTTCGATAAGTCTGATTTTTAAAAGGATTCATCCTTGAGTGATTACAAACACTCACAACAAAAGTCATTATATTCCACCCAGAAACCAGGTATCTATCGCGTCCACAAAGAATTCAAGGACAAAGGCAGACGCGTTTTAAGAACAGGGCAATAAGTCATATTAAATATTTTTCGATTAATCTGACTTCCAATAAGGTTCATCCTTGGGTTATAACAAACACTCACACCAAGTTTCGTCAAAATCCAATCAAGAATCCAGCTCTCTATTGTGTCCACAAGCAATTCAAGATCCAGGGCCATAACTCATAGAAAATATTTTTCGATTGGTCTGATTTTTAATAGGCTACATCCCTGGGTGATTACAAACACTCACACCAAGTTTCGTCAAAATCCAATCAAGAAACCAGCTCTCTATCGTGTCCACAACAATTTTGGGCGGACAGACGGACAGACGGACGGACAGACAGGGGCGACAACTATATACGCCCACATTAATGTGTGGGCGTATAAAAAATGAAGTCTTGATTAATAAACAGTTTTATTACAAATTCTATGAGTATTCATATTCACTGAGCAAAAGACAGAAAGCTGCGACTACAGCAAGAGGAAGCAAAATTAAAATGCTTTGAGCTTGGATGAATCCTGGAAATAGAAAATAAACACATAATTATATGAAACACTACGGTAATCTACTTCAGTCAGTAAAAATCTGTTTTTAACAAGCTATTTGTTTTCCAATAGTCGAGTAATTTAGCCTGATAAAACACCATTTTAATACAATTATTTAACGCGGACAACTTTTTTACACAATCAGCAAAAAAAGCGATGCCATCGTAATACGCCCACATTTATAATGACAGCCAATTTGTCCGGGAGGTTGACAAAAATTTTCGGTAAATGAGAGATTTTTCTTGAATTTTAAATACTCTCACAATGAGTTTCATCCAAATCCGTCACGAAAATCAGCTCTCTATCGGGTCCACAAAGCATTAAAGATCAAGGGTGATAACTTATGGTTATTTTTCGATTGCTCTGATTTTTAATAGGCTTCATCCTTGGGTGATAACAAAGACTCACACTACAAAGACTCACACCAAGTTTTGTAAAATCCATCAAGAAACCAGCTCTCTATTGTGTCTACAAAGAATTCTAGAACAAGGGCAATAACTCATCGAAAATATTTTTCGATTGCTCTGATTTTTAATAGGCTTCATCCTTGGGTGATTACAAAGACTCACACCAAGTTTCGTCAAAATCCATCAAGAAACCAGCTCTCTATCGGGTCCACAACAATTGTCTACGGACAGACAGACAGAGACGACGACTATATAGTGTGGACGTATAAAAATTGATGTTGCAGCTACAAAAAATAAGCATAGAAAAAAACCTCTTTATAATCTAACTTGGCAGTTATTGACGAGATTACAAAAAGAATCTGGTCACAAAATAATAGAATAATTTTAATATAAGACAAAGTAAGCTAGTCCGACTGATAAGTCAATCAAATACAGAATATATCAATGGGAGATTGACTAGTACAAGTTCAAGATTATACATTTCCAATGAGGAATATGACATGAATCACTACCAACCTTTTGGTGTCCATAATTCTTTCTCTAATAAATTATGTTTCTTTTACTGAATTTCCATCTTCTTCTCCAATGCCTTCTGAAATAAAAGGGAAACCTTTTTGATATGTAGGTATATAAGAATTATTTTTTTCAATTATTAAAATAGCGATTGCTATCTTAATACGCCAACATTTATAATGACAACCATTTTGTCCGGGAGGTTAACAAGAATTATCGGTAAACGAAAGATCACAATAAATTCCATCCAAATCCTTCACGAAAACCAGCTCTCTATCGGGTCCACAAAGAATTAAAGATCAAGGGCAATAACTCATTGTAATATTTTTCGATTAGTCTGATTTTTAATAGGCTTCATACTTGGGTGATTTCAGACACTCACACCAAATTTAATTAAAATCTGTCAGAGATTTAACCAGATTAAGTTAATATATTCTAGTCAATAGACGACTCACCACATGCAACTCGGAAGCTTTGTTTTGCCATATCTAACGGTATCTGTACGGAGTCTCTGCTATCAGCTAATTTTGCGCATGTATTAATAACATTTTGCATACATCTAATAGCTTCTCTTCCGAATCTAAAATATATAAAATGGGTTTGAAAGATTTTCAAGTGAAAGTTAAACAAGCCTTACCTTGGGAAGGTGAAGTTTGATGAAAATTATACCTTACTGATGACTAGGCTTGGAGGTCACATGGTAAGGCTCGTTTAATTTTCAATTGTACCTTACTGTATGACTTAAGCATTCGGTCACATGAGACTTCAAAGTTGAAACCATGAACCAACAAGAGGTTTTTCATAAACAAAATCTGTTTTATTCAAATAAAACAAAACCTAGTAAGTTTCTAGACCAGAAATACATAAATAAAATGACAAAAATATAACTTATATGATAAACAAAACACTGGTTATTCACATATGCAATACTAATTATTATTATTCAGAATAGCCTAACCGAATAATCCTTCTGTGCTTAAGGGTTTATCATAAAATTTTCTAAAAGTGCAATCCTTATTCCACCCAGCTGTATCTAAAATAGATATAAGGGGGACTTTAGTTCTGTTAACAGCACTATAAGATGTAGATCTTACACTATATGAAAAAAAAAAGAGACATATCAACCCCAGAAGAAGACAAAGCTATCTTAACCCATTTGGCAATAGTATCTGTAGTAACACCATAATGTGGTTTTACAAAACTAATAAAAAGCTTATGATTATTTCTATTTCTCAATTTTTCAGTTCTAAGTAAATATTCAGTCATAACTGTGACAATATATATAAATTACAATCAAAAGGATAAGAGTTAATGATTCAACGCCTCTGGTGATAACCTAGTCTAGTTTTCTTCAATAATTCTCCACAATTAATCACAACACCAGAATTAACATAACAAAATGAACATTTCTAACATCAAGTAAATGAAGAGACTGTATGAGCTTTTCAACATAACACATTTTAAAGTTAATAAACGTTAAGATACAACTTCACAGGTGATAACTGTTTAAGATCGGATAAAACATCAGACACATCCCAAATAAATTTGTTACGAGGTTAAGCTGGTCTTAGATCAAATACTCCTTTTAAAAAACGATTAACAATAGGTAGAGAACCAACAGTTTTTTTTATCAATAGATATAATACTGAATTAATACCACTATAAGGTAGTCCTTGTTGAAATAAATAAGTCAAAATTTCAACAATATCATCTATAGAAGGTGAAAAGGAATCCAAAGATCTTTCAGTGCAGAACAAAAACCATTTCTTGATGTAAACGTTGTATTGGAGTTTAGTTGTTGGTCTCCAATTGGATAATAAGATGTTTTCAGCTTCTTTTGAAAGATTTCCACCTGAGAATAATATCCCGACACTCGGGCTGCAAGAAGATTTATTTTTGGTAGATGAACTCTGGGATCTTTGTTGGGATGGCTGAATATTAGATCCAACCTAGATAAAACAACGGGATTATCAGTTAAAATACGTATTAATTTACTATTCCAATATTGAGATGGCCACCAAGGGACAATAATAAAACCCTGGCATCTTTCTCGTTTAATTTTCCTCAACACTTTCCCTATAAGGCAAAAACGGAGGAAAGGCATAAACAAATCTATCTTTCAATGAATGCATAAAAGCATCTACGGCTTTTAGGATCCGGTCGAATAAAACACATCAAGTTGAGCGTTAATATGTGAAGCAAACAAGTCCACATCAGGGATGCTCCAGCAATCGCATAAAAGTCTGAAAACAAATGGAGAAATCAGTATTATCAGAATGATGTCTACTTTCATAATCATTGTCAACATTCAGAACACCTGGGAAATGACAAGCTGATAATTCAATGACGCTATCGATAGCCCACTGGAAAATCTCCCCACTAAGATTATAAAGTTTGCTAATTCTTCCACCTTGATTATTAATGTAGGATACCACAGTGGTATTATCAATTTCCAGCCGAACATGAATATTACTAAAGTCTTGACGGAAGAAATATAAGGAAAATTCTGCCGCTAATAATTCTAAATAATTTTTATGATTTAGTCTTTCTGATGCTGAAAACATTCCACCTGTTTTGTGGGTATTACAAACTCCACCCCACCCTTTAAGACTAGCATCAGATTGAATAACCAAATCAGGCTCAGTGGATATTAAGGATCTGACTGAATAAGCAATGTTATCAGACCACCATTTGATATCTGATAAACATTCGGTAGGCAATCTTATATACACATCATAATTACCTTGATATTGCTTTAAAAAAATCATAATAATTGATGCTATAGTACGCATCTTTCCAATCAATTGATCTTTAATGGGCTATAAATATATGGAGTTAACACTTGTTTAGGACATTGCTCGAATTCTAATTGAACACCATTCACCATAGACAATATAATCTTTTCAGAAGTAAGAGATTCCCGAAATTCAACACTCTTTCTCAGTTTACCAGCTTTAAACATAGAGACCAACATAAAGCCAGTTGGCTAAAAGACCTGCCAATGATTTAAACTACTGTAAATCATGAAATTTTTGCGTCAACTTATTATTGCGTATTTCACCAAATTTTAATATTGCGTAAAGAAATTAATGCGAGCAAGCCTGTTAAAAACAAAATGGCTTCATTTGAGTTACTTCCGGTTCTCTGCTAATCACAATACAAGACATCGGATTAATATTATTCATGTGAAGTGACAGAAAACTCTGTTAATTTTTGATGTGTTCGCAGCCCATAGATGCGATTCATTTTTGAATTATCTGAAAACTTGTCGAATTGAATATATGTTTGTACCTGCTGAGTGTACTGGGGAGTTACAACCGATGGACTTGTCAGTCAACTATGACTTTAAATTAGCATTGAAGAATGAATTCATGTCATGGTACGCAAATGAAACAGCGAGACAACCTGATGAATATGTTTACATGAAACTTTTAGTCATGAAACCATTACACGCCAAATGGATTCTAAGTGCATTTGATAATATAAAACAGATCAAGGAAATCATACTGAATGGATGGAGAAAGGCAGGTATATTAAATTCCGTAATTGCTGTTGATTAGACAATCAGTAATGATATTGGGTATTGAACTTTTTAAACTCGTGTTGACGTGAGTAATGCTAACACTTGCGCTATTTTTATCATTGTCTTGTAAATGATAAACTAATTATTAACTTTATTGCTTGTATTGTTAACTGAGATAATAAAACAAAGGTTATTCTTAATTGGTCTGTTTCATTCAATTTACGCAGTACCATACTTACAAAATGGCCGCCTAAAGGGAAAAAAATCAAGTTATTTTTGCGATATTTTAATTAATGCGACACGGGTAGGTCGCGTTTAACGCATTAGTAAATTGATACAAAAAATTTCATGATTTACAGTATTCAGTTTACTCACCAAAGATTGTCTTTGTTTGTTTGTTTTTTGAGGAAAATTCTTTGCGATACTTTTGGTTTTTCTTTGGAAAAAAGGGAGGTACTGGTTGCCGGTCCTTCTCCCGGCCTAGTTTTGAGATAAAAAAGAGTTTGGTCTAAATCTTGAAACCGGGTATGGGGAGTTAGAAGTATTATTATAGGCTCTATCTTTCCTATGTCTGATTGGTCCATTACTGGTGCTGTCTACAACATCAACTTGACTAGAATCCTTAAATTCTTTAACTTTTTTACCCCAGTCATTTCCAAATAACCACTCAGAACTACCAGTTTCTAAATTCTGGCTCTTGGTACAAAACATCTTAAAATTATTGTTCATATCTGATTTCAAACAATCTCTTGTCAGTTGATTCATTTCTAAAATTCTACTACTTAAAATAGATAAACTGTCTATGGCCATACGTACAATAGTATTAACATCATCTTCATTCAAAGAGGCCTTGTCTTGAATCTTCAGTTCCATCAATTTAGCGAAGGTCCAGGGTTCAATCCCGGCAAAGGTCGAGATGAACTTTCGGATTTTTCAGCCCGATTTCCCATTGTCAGTGATGCAGGTCGGAGGGACTGACATGGAAAAAGCGTCTAGTCGTTCGGATGGGACAATAAACCGAGGCCAAGTGTGCTACAGGCTGTGCACGTTAAAGATACCTCGACAGTTGGAAATCGCAAAAAGAGTAGGCTAATGCCGCTGTCCTGGCAAAATTTCCCTCATTGCACACTGCATGGCGTTGCCCGTCTTCATTAGCCCATAAGGTGCAGAAAAGTAGGACGTAAAACTCCATTCATTTCATTTCATTTTCCATCAATTTTGCACTAATATTCGATAAAGAATAAGCAGCTTTAATAATCTGTCTCTATTTTCTTGTATTCGTTACCAACATCCTCTGAAACCGAGTATTCTTCTTCTAATAAATTTTCAAATTCATCAACTTTTAGATCGGAACTCTGCCCCTCCCCTCTTGTTTTTCAACTGCACTCAACGGTACAATGTTAACGGGATCAGAAATAAGTTTGTTGATGTCCTCATCTATATCTCTGTCCGATACTTGAGTAAGCCTAGTGCCAGGATCTTTCTGAGTAACTGGATATTCAGCGTCCGAACTTTAACCAGAAGTCGAAATATCATGCCTTTTTCCTTTTTTCTGCTATTAAATTTATCGTATCTTGATCGTGAATCTGAGGATTTGAATGTCAAGGCCGAATCATTATCAACTTTCGATTGTCGTAAAAGTTTGTTTCGATTCTCAATCATTTTATAAAATTCGGCAAAGGCATAATGATGAAGAGATTGCATTTCTTCACGTAAGATATTTATATTATCATCTTTCGAAGTTACATCAGACTTTTCTTTTTGTACTTCGGTGGCAAATTAATCATTTTCCCGACCTTTGACCTTTTCAGTCGCTCTCATCAATGGCGTCCTTGATCTTGTCAACTCTTGGCATTTCCCACTAGACCTACAAGGACTTGGTGAACTCGTCACTGTGGCAGACAGGGGTTTTCTTCTATTAGGCTTATCAAACAATGGTTTATCAAACAAGGCTTTAGCCAAGTCAAATTCAAAGAATTTTGACTACTACTTTTTGTCATATCTGACTTCACACTCGAGGCCGCAGACGATAAATTTTCGGGAATAGATGTAGAATAATCTTCTTGTAATTTGAAATACTTAAATTTGTTAGTTTCACCAGCTTACTAGGAAAATAAAAAAAAACTAGAACCGTTAGACGGTACCAAGGCAGTGCGCGTCCCTTCTATTGCATGGGTGAAACGTTGCATTTATAATATCCAATTCCATAATAATAACTAGACCTGTTTGTAACAATTGTGCAGCTTCCGAGATATTTAGAATGTGTTATATCTCCTGGCTGTCATTTAAAATAGAACGTAATCACGCCTACTCAGTATAATGATTTGTTTTGATTGGTTGCGATACTTAAACTGGAAATGTCAAAATTTGTCTTGACCAAACGATAAGAAATTAACACAATTTGACTTTTTGCCCTGTTGCATTATCTTCTTAACTCTTCTTGTAACATTTATATCTGTTTAATTAGTGTGTAAAACAAAACGTCGAAAAAACAAATTTGTGGTCATAAAGGGACATAACACCTTATTTGAGAATACAAATTGATCTCGGATTAAATTAACTTTCCAGATCGTTGATACTTTTAATTTGTTTATTTATTTATTTATCAATCTTAATTTAGGTGTAGTAAGAACATTAGATCCTGCAATTTGTGGCAAGTTGCCATGGTATAACATAGAGCCATCAAATTAACAGCGCGGCTTTACATCTTTAAGAGAGTATTTTATAGAGTTGCGTCCCTTATACCACTAGTCCTCTCAACTGTACATTATTTTTGCTTAAGAGAATATCATTTAAAATTCTAAAGGTTGTCATTTCCTTCCAAATATTCCATATCATACATCGCCCACAACGAGAAATGAACAATCAGTCCTTTTATTTAAGATATATAATATCTTTGAATCATTTTAACTGGATTAATTTTTAATCGTAAAAAAATCAAAATCAAAATAACAATTCAAAAATCGGTTTCCATATATATTTCGGCAATACATTCTATATACATGTACATCAAAATAACACAAATTGAATTATCTTCCGAGACCCTATTTCGATTTAAAGAGTTAGTATAGAAGAAATTACAAAATTTGCAAATTTAAAACGTGCAATTTTTATCAAAAATCAAGTGTTATACACCATTGGAAAGAATAACTAGACCTGTTTGTAACAGTTCTGCAGCTTTCGGGCTATTTAGAATTTGTTGGTCTCCTGGCTGTCATTTAAGAATGTAGATTGATTTTGCGATTATTGGGAGAGATGATTTATTCATGATTTAACACGTGACATTTGAGCTTGTTAATAGACTG
>JAUJPP010000011.1:2768898-2846901 GCA_030562195.1 Nipponacmea schrenckii
TATAAGTTGTCAATAAAACCCCATTCTGCTCTGCCTCAATAATTATAAGTTGTCAATAAAACCCCTATTCTGCTCTTTCTCAATAATTATAAGTTGTCAATAAAACCCCTATTCTGCTCTGCCTCAATAATTATAAGTTGTCAATAAACCCCTATTCTGCTCTGCCTCAATAACTGGAAGTTGACAGTAAACCCCTATTCTGCTCTTCCTCAATATTTTTCCTCAATTTTCAATATATTGGCTTACTTAAAAAATTCATAGAGATAAGTGTACTTAAATACAGCAAAAATTAATAATTGTTATATTTTCGCCATCTTTAACCGTTACGGAATGTGTGAACTGATTATTTTATGACTTTGAAAACTAGGTCAAATGATATTCAATATATTGTCTAGATGTAGGTCATTGCAAATTTAGCCTACTTAATATTTTAAGGCTGTCGAAATACGTTCATAATTGTAAGCAATTCTAGTGTTAATATATATAGTGTTAATATTTATTTTTTAGTTGTAATACCTACAGTTGCTGGTGATTGTGATGTTATGAGATGTATCTTTGCCTTACAAAATATAGACTATCAAAATCCTGAAGAAGTTTGCCCGTAAGTAAATCTTTACAAAGAGAAGGTATACTGCACAAACGTATAAATATTGTATTTGTTGTAATAAGGTCCATAATATCAGCAAAGATCGAGGGAAACTTAATCGGCTGACAACTCAATGAGAGATTGTGATCAATTGCTAGATTTAATATATCTGAGCACACCTTGTCGTTAAACAGAGCTGGCAATCATAGTTCATCACAGTTCCTAATAGCTTGAAATAATTACCTTATGAGAAGATGATCATCGCATTATACCTTACTGTATGACGTAAGCTTTCGGTCACATTAGATGTAGCACGCACGCTTTCAATCACTTTGCATGCCGCTTTCGAAGAATCAAGACGTGTCTCTCTGTACCTTCTGAATTTTTTTTTTTTTTTCCTAGTAAGCTGGTGAAACTAACAAATTTAAGTATTTCATATTAGAAGAAGATTATTCTACGTCTATTACAGAAAATGGCAAATTTATCGACTGCGGCCTCGAGTGTGAAGTCAGATATGACAAAAAGTAGTAGTCAAAATTCTTTGACTTTGACTTGGCTAAAGCCTTGTTTGATAAACCATTGTTTGATAAGCCTAATAGAAGAAAACCCCTGTCTGCCACAGTGACGAGTTCACCAAGTCCTTGTAGGTCTAGTGGGAAATGCCAAGAGTTGACAAGATCAAGGACGCCATTGATGAGAGCGACTGAAAAGGTCAAAGGTCGGGAAAATGATTAGTTTGCCACCGAAGTACAAAAAGATAAGTCTGATGTAACTTCGAAAGATGATAATATAAACATCTTACGTGAAGAAATGCAATCTCTTCATCATTATGCCTTTGCCGAATTTTATAAAATGATTGAGAATCGAAACAAACTTTTACGACAATCGAAAGTTGATAATGATTCGGCCTTGACATTCAAATCCTCAGATCACGCTCAAGATACGATAAATTTTATAGCAGAAAAAAGGAAAAAGGCATGATATTTCGACTTCTGGTTATAGTTCGGACGCTGAATATCTAGTTACTCAGAAAGATCCTGGCACTAGGCTTACTCAAGTATCGGACAGTGATATAGATGAGGACATCAACAAACTTATTTCTGATCCAGTTAAAATTGTACCGTTGAGTGCAGTTGAAAAACAAGAGGGGAGGGGCAGAGTTCCGATCCCAAAGTTGATGAATTTGAAAATTTATTAGAAGAAGAATACTCGGTTTCAGAGGATGTTGGTAACGAATACAAGAAAATAGCTGCTTATTCTGTATCGAATATTAGTGCAAAATTGATGGAAAATGAAATGAAATGAATGGAGTTTTACGTCCTACTCTTCTGCACCTTATGGGCTAATGAAGACGGGCAACGCCATGCAGTGTGCAATGAGGGAAATTTTGCCAGGACAGCGGCATTAGCCTACTCTTTTTGCGATTTCCAACTGTCGAGGTATCTTTAACGTGCACAGCCTGTAGCACACTGGGCCTCGGTTTATTGTCCCATCCGAACGACTAGACGCTTTTTCCATGTCAGTCCCTCCGACCTGCATCACTGACAATGGGAAATCGGGCTGAAAAATCCGAAAGTTCATCTCGACCTTTGCCGGGATTGAACCCTGGACCTTCGCTAAATTGATGGAACTGAAAGTTCAAGACAAGGCCTCTTTGAATGAAGATGATGTTAATACTATTGTACGTATGGCCATAGACAGTTTATCTATTTTAAGTAGTAGAATTTTAGAAATGAATCAACTGACAAGAGATTGTTTGAAATCAGATATGAACAATAATTTTAAGATGTTTTGTACCAAGAGCCAGAATTTAGAAACTGGTAGTTCTGAGTGGTTATTTGGAAATGACTGGGGTAAAAAAGTTAAAGAATTTAAGGATTCTAGTCAAGTTGATGTTGTAGACAGCACCAGTAATGGACCAATCAGACATAGGAAAGATAGAGCCTATAATAATACTTCTAACTCCCCATACCCGGTTTCAAGATTTAGACCAAACTCTTTTTTATCTCAAAACTAGGCCGGGAGAAGGACCGGCAACCAGTACCTCCCTTTTTTCCAAAGAAAAACCAAAAGTATCGCAAAGAATTTTCCTCAAAAAACAAACAAACAAAGACAATCTTTGGTGAGTAAACTGAATACTGTAAATCATGAAATTTTTGGTATCAATTTACTAATGCGTTAAACGCGACCTACCCGTGTCGCATTAATTAAAATATCGCAAAAATAACTTGATTTTTTTCCCTTTAGGCGGCCATTTTGTAAGTATGGTACTGCGTAAATTGAATGAAACAGACCAATTAAGAATAACAATTGTTTTATTATCTCAGTTAACAATACAAGCAATAAAGTTAATAATTAGTTGATCATTTACAAGACAATGATAAAAATAGCGCAAGTGTTAGCATTACTCACGTCAACACGAGTTTAAAAAGTTCAATACTCAATATCATTACTGATTGTCTAATCAATAGCAATTACGGATTTTAATATACCTGTCATTCTCCACCCATTCAGTATGATTTCCTTGTTATGTTTTATATTATCAAATGCACTTACAATCCATTTGGCGTGTAATGGTTTCATAGTTTCATGTTAACATATTCATCAGGTTTTCTCGCTATTTCATTTGCGTACCATGACATGAATTCATTCTTCAATGCTAATTTAAAGTCATAGTTGACTGACAAGTCCATCGGTTGTAAATCACCAGTACACTCAGCAGGTACAAACATATATTCATTCGACAAGTTTTCAGATAATTCAAAAATGAATCGCATCTATGGGCTGCGAACACATCAAAAATTAACAGAGCTTTCTGTCACTTCACATGAATAATATTAATCCGATGTCTTGTATTGTGATTAGCAGACAACCGGAAGTAACTCAAATGACGCCATTTTGTTTTTAACAAGGCTTGCTCGCATTAATTTCTTTACGCAATATTAAAATTTGGTGAAATACGCAATAATAAGTTGACGCAAAAATTTCATGATTTACAGTAGTTTAAATCATTGGCAGGTCTTTTAGCCAACTGGCTTTATGTTGGTCTCTATGTTTAAAGCTGGTAAACTGAGAAAGAGTGTTGAATTTCGGGAATCTCTTACTTCTGAAAAGATTATATTGTCTATGGTGAATGGTGTTCAATTAGAATTCGAGCAATGTCCTAAACAAGTGTTAACTCCATATATTTATAGCCCATTAAAGATCAATTGATTGGAAAGATGCGTACTATAGCATCAATTATTATGATTTTTTAAAGCAATATCAAGGTAATTATGATGTGTATATAAGATTGCCTACAGAATGTTTATCAGATATCAAATGGTGGTCTGATAACATTGCTTATTCAGTCAGATCCTTAATATCCACTGAGCCTGATTTGGTTATTCAATCTGATGCTAGTCTTAAAGGGTGGGGTGGAGTTTGTAATACCCACAAAACAGGTGGAATGTTTTCAGCATCAGAAAGACTAAATCATAAAAATTATTTAGAATTATTAGCGGCAGAATTTTCCTTATATTTCTTCCGTCAAGACTTTAGTAATATTCATGTTCGGCTGGAAATTGATAATACCACTGTGGTATCCTACATTAATAATGAAGGTGGAAGAATTAGCAAACTTTATAATCTTACTGGGGAGATTTTCCAGTGGGCTATCGATAGCGTCATTGAATTATCAGCTTGTCATTTACCAGGTGTTCTGAATGTTGACGCTGATTATGAAAGTAGACATCATTCTGATAATACTGAATGGCATTTGTCTCCATCTGTTTTCAGACTTTTATGCGATTGCTGGAGCATCCCTGATGTGGACTTGTTTGCTTCACATATTAACGCTCAACTTGATGTGTTTTATTCTTTTCGACCGGATCCTAAAAGCCGTAGATGCTTTTATGCATTCATTGAAAGATAGATTTGTTTATGCCTTTCCTCCGTTTTTGCCTTATAGGGAAAGTGTTGAGGAAAATTAAACGAGAAAGATGCCAGGGTTTTATTATTGTCCCTTGGTGGCCATCTCAATATTGGAATAGTAAATTAATACGTATTTTAACTGATAATCCCGTTGTTTTATCTAGGTTGGATCTAATATTCAGCCATCCCAACAAAGATCCCAGAGTTCATCTACCAAAAATGAATCTTCTTGCAGCCCGAGTGTCGGGATATTATTCTCAGGTGGAAACCTTTCAAAAGAAGCTGAAAACATCTTATTATCCAATTGGAGACCAACAACTAAACTCCAATACAACGTTTACATCAAGAAATGGTTTTTGTTCTGCACTGAAAGATCTTTGGATTCCTTTTCACCTTCTATAGATGATATTGTTGAAATTTTGACTTATTTATTTCAACAAGGACTACCTTATAGTGGTATTAATTCAGTATTATATCTATTGATAAAAAAAACTGTTGGTTCTCTAC
The DNA here is from genome assembly GCA_030562195.1 of Nipponacmea schrenckii. NCBI lineage: Eukaryota > Metazoa > Mollusca > Gastropoda > Lottiidae > Nipponacmea > Nipponacmea schrenckii. The sequence continues at coordinate 2,773,904 of JAUJPP010000011.1, forward strand.
CTATTGTTAATCGTTTTTTAAAAGGAGTATTTGATCTAAGACCAGCTTAACCTCGTAACAAATTTATTTGGGATGTGTCTGATGTTTTATCCGATCTTAAACAGTTATCACCTGTAAAGAATTTATCTTTACGTTTATTAACTTTAAAATGTGTTATGTTGATAGCTATTCTTTCTGGACAGCTCATGCAGGCGCTTCATTTACTTGATGTTAGAAATGTTCATTTTGTTATGTTAATTCTGGTGTTGTGATTAATTGTGGAGAATTATTGAAGAAAACTAGACTAGGTTATCACCAGAGGCGTTGAATCATTAAGACTTATCCTTCTGATTGTAATTTATATTTATTGTCACAGTTATGACTGAATATTTACTTAGAACTGAAAAATTGAGAAATAGAAATAATCATAAGCTTTTTATTAGTTTTGTAAAACCACATTATGGTGTTATTCCAGATACTATTGCCAAATGGGTTAAGATAGCTTTGTCTTCTTCTGGGGTTGATATGTCTCTTTTTTTTCATATAGTGTAAGATCTACATCTTATAGTGCTGTTAACAGAACTAAAGTCCCCCTTATATCTATTTTAGATACAGCTGGGTGGAATAAGGATTGCACTTTTAGAAAATTTTATGATAAACCCTTAAGCACAGAAGGATTATTCGGTTAGGCTATTCTGAATAATAATAATTAGTATTGCATATGTGAATAACCAGTGTTTTGTTTATCATATAAGTTATATTTTTGTCATTTTATTTATGTATTTCTGGTCTAGAAACTTACTAGGTTTTGTTTTATTTGAATAAAACAGATTTTGTTTATGAAAAACCTCTTGTTGGTTCATGGTTTCAACTTTGAAGTCTCATGTGACCGAATGCTTAAGTCATACAGTAAGGTACAATTGAAAATTAAACGAGCCTTACCATGTGACCTCCAAGCCTAGTCATCAGTAAGGTATAATTTTCATCAAACTTCACCTTCCCAAGGTAAGGCTTGTTTAACTTTCACTTGAAAATCTTTCAAACCCATTTTATATATTTTAGATTCGGAAGAGAAGCTATTAGATGTATGCAAAATGTTATTAATACATGCGCAAAATTAGCTGATAGCAGAGACTCCGTGCAGATACCGTTAGATATGGCAAAACAAAGCTTCCGAGTTGCATGTGGTGAGTCGTCTATTGACTAGAATATATTAACTTAATCTGGTTAAATCTCTGACAGTAAAATAATACACATTCAGCCAGTAAAAAGGAAATTCTGAAGACAAATTTTTGTTATTAGCTATTTTTATACGCCCACACATTAATGAGGGCGTATATAGTCGTCGCCCCTGTCTGTCCATCTGTCTATATTTAATATGAGTTATTGCCCTTTATCTTATAAACGCGTCCGCCTTTGTTCTTGAATTCTTTGTGGACACTATAGAAAGCCGGCTTCTGGATGGATTTTAATTAAATTTGGTGTGAGTGTCTGAAATCACCCAAGTATGAAGCCTATTAAAAATCAGACTAATCGAAAAATATTACAATGAGTTATTGCCCTTGATCTTTAATTCTTTCTGGACCCGATAGAGAGCTGGTTTTCGTGAAGGATTTGGATGGAATTTATTGTGATCTTTCGTTTACCGATAATTCTTGTTAACCTCCCGGACAAAATGGTTGTCATTATAAATGTGGGCGTATTAAGATAGCAATCGCTATTTTAATAATTGAAAAAAATAATTCTTATATACCTACATATCAAAAAGGTTTCCCTTTTATTTCAGAAGGCATTGGAGAAGAAGATGGAAATTCAGTAAAAGAAACATAATTTATTAGAGAAAGAATTATGGACACCAAAAGGTTGGTAGTGATTCATGTCATATTCCTCATTGGAAATGTATAATCTTGAACTTGTACTAGTCAATATCCCATTGATATATTCTGTATTTGATTGACTTATCAGTCGGACTAGCTTACTTTGTCTTATATTAAAATTATTCTATTATTTTGTGACCATATTCTTTTTGTAATCTCGTCAATAACTGCCAAGTTAGATTATAAAGAGGTTTTTTTCTATGCTTATTTTTTGTAGCTGCAACATCAATTTTTATACGTCCACACTATATAGTCGTCGCCTCTGTCTGTCTGTCCGTAGACAATTGTTGTGGACGCGATAGAGAGCTGGTTTCTTGATGGATTTTGACGAAACTTGGTGTGAGTCTTTGTAATCACCCAAGGATGAAGCCTATTAAAAATCAGACTAGTCGAAAAATATTTTCGATGAGTTATTGCCCTTGTTCTAGAATTCTTTGTTGACCCGATAGAGAGCTGGTTTCTTGATGGATTTTACGAAACTTGGTGTCTTTGTAGTTGAGTCTTTGTAATCATCCAAAGATGAAGCCTATTAAAAACCAGAACCTATCGAAAAATATTACCATAAGTTATAGCCCTTGATCTTTAATGCTTTGTGGACCGATAGAGAGCTGATTTTCGTGACGGATTTGGATGAAACTCATTGTGAGAGTATTTAAAATTCAAGAAAAATCTTCATTTACCGAAAATTTTGTCAACCTCCCGGACAAATTGGCTGTCATTATAAATGTGGGCGTATTACGATGGCCATCGCTATTTTTGCTGATTGTGTAAACTAGTTGTTAGCGTTAGATAATTATTTTAAAATAGTGTTTTATCAGGCTAAATTACTCGACTATTGGAAAACAAATAGCTTGTTAAAAACAGATTTTTACTGACTGAAGTAGATTACTATAGAATATTATATATTTATATGTTTATTTTCTATTTCCAGGATTCATCCAAGCTCAAAGCATGTTAATTTTGCTTCCTCTTGCTGTAATCGCAGCTTTCTGTCTTTTGCTCAGTGAATATGAATACTCATAGAATTTGTAATAAAACTGTTTATTAATCAAGACTTCATTTTTTATACGCCCACACATTAATGTGGGCGTATATAGTTGTCGCCCCTGTCTGTCCGTCCGTCTGTCTCGTCCTCCAAAATTGTTGTGGCACGATAGAGAGCTAGTTTCTTGATGGATTTTGACGAAACTTGGTGTGAGTGTTTGTAATCACCCAGGGATGTAGCCTATTAAAAATCAGACCAATCGAAAAATATTTTCTATGAGTTATGGCCCTGGATCTTGAATTGCTTGTGGACACGATAGAGAGCTGGATTCTTGATTGGATTTTGACGAAACTTGGTGTGAGTGTTTGTTATAACCCAAGGATGAACCTTATTGGAAGTCAGATTAATCGAAAAATATTTAATATGAGTTATTGCCCTTATTCTTAAAACGCGTCTGCCTTTGTCCTTGAATTCTTTGTGGACGCGATAGATACCTGGTTTCTGGGTGGAATATAATGACTTTTGTTGTGAGTGTTTGTAATCACTCAAGGATGAATCCTTTTAAAAATCAGACTTATCGAAAAAAATATTTTCTATGACTTATTGCCCTGTTCTTGAATTATTTGTAGACACGATAGAGAGCTGGTTTCTTGATGGATTTTGACGAAACTTGGTGTGAGTCTTTGTAATCACCCAATGATGAAACCTATTAAAAATCAGACCAATCGAAAAATATTTAATGAGTTATTGCCCTTGATCTTGAATTCTTTGTGGACGCGATAGAGAGCTGATTTCTTGATGGATTTTGATAAAACTTGGTGTGAGTCTTAGTAATCACCCAAGGATGAAGCCTATTAAAAATCAGACCAATCGAAAAATATTTAATGAGTTATTGCCCTTGTTCATAAAAACATCAAGAATTACACCCTTATGCCCCACATCTGGAATGTCTACCCAAGTTTGTTCAATCTCCTAGGGGTCCCCTTGAAGGATCAAGAGTCAAAATTAGGGGAGATATGATTTCACATATGATTCCTCTCAGCCCCATGACTAATTCTCAAACTAACATTTTACGCCCCATTTAATCTGTTGAATTTGAACTGATAATATGAGCACTTCTCTGTTCTGTGCACTGAGGTGTTTTCGTTCTTGCCTAGAATGCGAGATGTTTAAGAAAAAGAATAAGAATAGTTTATTCAGTAAATAGGCCTTAGACCCATAGTTACACAAAATAACATTTTATACACAAAGAAAATATTTACATATTTACATTAAATACACTGATGCAACTCTACATAGTATAATACCATTATAAACATGAAATGCTTGAGCTGATCTTAATGCAAAAGCTTTATCGATGTATATTGATATGTTTTTAATCTTTTCTCGTCGGTGCTAGAACACAAAACATTAAGTTTAACAGTATCTGCTGAGTACTGAAGTTTGTTTACAGGTATAAAGGTGTTTCTAATTTCATCATAATTTTTAAAATTAAGCATAAAATGACAAATATCTTCACACGGAAAATCACATAACGGACACAATGCATTTTTGGAAATCTTACGTTTGAACAAATTTAAAGCAATTGGAAATAAATTCAATCTTAGTTTTGTGATATTGCGTTTTGTATGATCATTTAATTTACTTGACAAATAACATTCTTTAGTAATATTTTACTTAAATGAGGCGTAAAACTTTAGCAATACTGTCGCTGCTGTTAATTGAACTACACCATTCTTGAAAATTTATATCAACCAATCTACGTCTTAATATACAAATAAAAATGCTGGAGTTACCAATACTTTAGCGTTCCCATGCATAGCCAAAACCAAGTGATGTTAGCAATAATCGGATTTTGATAGCCCAAGTTATTCTTCCAGCAGAATCTAAATGTAATAACATTCTATAAGTCTGATATGGATACCTATCCGGAGACATTCGAGAAAGTTATATCCAATACAAGACGTCATATAATCTATTGCTATTTCATAGCGACCACATTCTCCTAATGCCCCTACAGACGTAGTCGACTTGTGGATTTGAAGCACAAATTTGCAATATTGAGCTTGAACAGCCTCAATGTCTTGACGTCGTTCAAATCCCCAAACTGCTGAACCGTACAACATTATTGGCTTAATGATGGCATCAAAATTTTTAAAACAAATATCTAGAGAGGGTCGTCCAGTTTTACGTATTAGGCTTTTAATGGGTATTAAGGCTTTAGATGCCTTGGTTGCTAAGTTTGAAACAGCTTTAGTCCAACACAATCTTGATGAAAATATCACTACTAAATAATTATAATAGGTAACACATTCAAGTTTAATATTATTATAATAAAATTTTTCATACGAGCGGAGTTGTCCCCCGTTTCTAAATACCACAACCTTAGTTTTCGAGATATTTACTGTGAGGTCAAATTCTGTACAAAATTTATGTAAAAGATTGATTTTGCGTTGAGCATCACCAACATTATCAGAAACCATTGTATTAAATCATCTGCATATAATAGTATAAGGATTTCCTTGACCTCTTCAAATACCTTTAACATCACTACTAGTCACATAATCTATTAATTGGTTAATATATAAACTAAATAATATAGGACTTAAAATACATCCTTGTCTAACACCTGATAAACACTCAAAATATGGGGTTAATTTTGAGCCGACCTTAACACATGAATATATCCAAACTGTTATCCTTACTGCAGAACGAAGGGGTGAATGGTAAAATGTTGTTGGCACTCAAAAGCATGTACACAGCCGACTTAAATATATCTCTATTTCGATTCAAGATGACCCAATCGAACAGTTTTCCTATAATGCTGCTTAATGCTATACCTCTGTAGTTTTCTGACGAGTTCAGAGATCTTTTCCTATTTTTAGGAATTGAGATAATTGTGGACAAGGCTAAGGCTGAGGGAATATGACCATGTTTAAGCAGGCATGACATAATAAAAGACAAATGTATATAAAAACTATCGGATGCGTAGATGAGATGCTCAGTACTTTGTCCTAAGTTCCCATCATTTTTTCCATATTTAAGTTTTTTGACTCCAGCTTTAATCTCAGTTATTGAAATATGCACAGATTTGTGTAAATCTGTTATGTTAGTTTGAACTAAATTGTTCATTTCAGAACGCATAGTGAGCATATCATTTGCATCATACCCAACGGAGTTATACAGAGTATTATATATATATATTGGTTCCAATACAACCATCTATATTGTTTGATACAGATTTAGAACAACCCTTAATAATATTAATCTCCTTAGTCCAGTTAGTTTTGAATGTGATCAAGTGGATCTGAAGGATATTGATCATCCTCCACTACCTGATAATGTACTCCAGTGTATCTCTAATTTTAAATCTTCACCATCAGAAGAATATGAAATCGATAAATGTTTGGAAGTAATTCGTATTTTGAGAGAAAATTGAGTTGAAGTACAAATTGGCCAATTTTTTAGTGGAGGATGATCAATATCCTTCAGATCCACTTGATCACATTCAAAACTAACTGGACCATCATAGTCAATACCATAAGCATCAACTTCAGTCTGAAAAAGAGAAATGAAATAATGAATTCCAAAACAACAATCTGGTTTAAATCTGCATTTTATATATCCAAGCATTTTAAAAATATTCAAAAAGCTCCTTAGAAGGCACAAACTGACATATAGTTTTGGATTTACATATATTTCAAGGATGATAAGGCATGATATTGTTCTATTATCAGTGTATTGATTACTACTTAATGTCTCTGAAACTGAAAAAAAAATTCAAGTTTGTTTTACACTATTCCAATTTCTAGACATGTAGTATATTCCCAAAGATCAACATGTTATGTTTTTTTTAAAATTTGCTCCAAGCAAATTTAAAGATTTATTCAAAATATGATGAAATTTGTTGATATTAAGATTTCTATGAACTTCAACTGATATAACTTGACTAGATTAATTGTCCATTCAAAGTTTAACATTTTCTAATGACTGGATTTTCAATTTTCAAATTTTGCAATCCTCTTTTAAACACAAAAATAATTATTACTGTAACCTGCATTATTTAATATATATGCAAATTGTATTACCTCCGTGAGATCAAATTTGGGGTCATTTATCTGACCCTCTATCCATAACTGTAAAGGTGTCTTGTTCTTTTCGGTACGAAGAGGCCGCCTGCTGAGGGAAGATCTTAACTGATCTAGATGATTTTGAATCCTTGGTTTGAAAATTATATGCAAGGCTCGGATATGAATTTCATCATCAATGTCCAAAATACCATTATCTTCCATGAAATAAAATAGCTGGTAAAATAGGGATGTGCATCCAGTCCAGATTTCTCTCCATAACCTTTCAATTCTAAAAAAAAAAGGTTTTACAATATGCAAAACAACCCACATGATCACGTAACAAGTACGATCACAATGTTTTTTCATTGACATAAACATATGTATTTTTTCAATCTTCAATAAACTGATGTCATAGCATGTGTTGTATCAAAATTCATCAAGTCATTACAACTAGGGAATCAAGAAATGGAATCATCACAGGAAGTCATGTATCATAATTAAAGACATTAACAAGCATCACCATACCTTTGATTGTGCACGCTTCTGCCGGCAATAAAACTACCAGAACCCCTGTTTAATAACATGAATTCGGCAACTTTCGTATTTTCATCGCCCTTGTCTGTCCACGTTCTGGAATTCCCCACTCCTCTACAGCTTTTTCAAAAGCTCGTAAAACCGTTGTGGCTTGGTTCCTCGAAAAACCATCTATCCCTCCATGAATAATAAACTTCCACCTAAAAAAAATCACATTGATAACCTTCATGCCAGGATTGACATTCTGACCACAAATTTTATTTATTATTGGCTTTTATTTAATAATTTCTATTGAATGAAAACATCGGCTCTAAAATAGTAATGAGAGTCTTAGAAATTCTAGAAGTTAATAGAAATTACCATCAATGACAAAAGTTGCATTATCTAATTGTGCACATTAGTCAGATCATACATGATACTATTTACCCTACACGTTCTGTACAGTTTGCTCAGTACATTTGCGTCAAAAACATAAGTATGGTAGGGTGTCTATAAAACTAAGACCTAAGACCCACTAGGAACTTAGACCCTGGATACTATGAAACTAAGACCCACTAGGTAACTAAGACCCTGGATACTATGAAACTAAGACCCACTAGGAAACTAAGACCTTGGATACTATGAAACTAAGACCCACTAGGTAACTAAGACCTTGGATACTATGAAACTAAGACCCACTAGGAAACTAAGACCCTGGATACTAGGAAACTAAGACCCTGGATACTATGAAACTAAGACCCACTAGGAAACTAAGACCTTGGATACTATGAAACTAAGACCCACTAGGAAACTTAGACCCTGGATACTATGAAACTAAGACCCACTAGGTAACTAAGACCCGGATACATAAACAGACCTGGATACTATGAAACTAAGACCCACTAGGTAACTAAGACCCTGGATACTATGAAACTAAGACCCATAGGAAACTTAGACTGATCATGAAACAATGCATAGGTAACTAGTGGATTACTAGTGAAATAAGCACAGGAAACTACATGAAATTCTGATGCTATTTTTTTTTTACAGGAAATACATGCAAAATATAACGCTAATGTAAGTGTTAGCAGGTATATCCTAGTTGGGTCTTAGTTTCCTAGTGGGTCTTATGTCTTAAGTCTTAGTTTTATAGACACCCAAGTATGGTATGAAGCTTTGCGCTCTTACTTTTAGTTTTATCAAAGGGGTTACCATGATTTACAAAACGTATCCTACCTTATAAGTTTATTGTTTCCGTCTATGTGCCACAATGCCTTAGGGGCCCGAACATTATATTGGCGTCGATGCACTCGTCTCACATTTAAAAAAAGACTGAATAAAACACCTTCTGCATCTACTTTTCGTAACACATCAACTACACGAAATCTCTGGATCCTATGCCCACTGTCTTTCAGCAACGCTATCATGCTCCTATAACCAGCATCAGGGAAAGTTTCCTTTAATTTTTTTACAAGTTTAATTAGCTGTTCATCATCTATGTCGCTGTATTTACAATGGGATAGGCCGTGACTTTGAATGTTTCTATATACTGTCCTTTCACTTACACCTAAAAGTCTTGCAACATCCCGGAATGTAAAATCACAATCGAGCAAACTCTATAATGTTTCCTTTGATATTACGTAGGATGGTCTACCTCTACTTCCAGAAAAAAATAAAGGAGGTTTCATTTCTCCATTAATTGCACTATCTGTCCCGATTAGATCGATTTCTTTTTGAAAGGAAGTCAGTCCAGATGTAAACATATCGATAACATTATTGATACTCGAAGTCGATTCCGTTTCTTCCAATATTTCAGACAACTGGCTCAACATATCCATGGTGACGTCTATATCTGTTGACAATGTTTGATTATTTGGCTGGTAATTTTCTAAATTATGAATAATTTTTGTCATTTTCTCATGTAAAAGTCTTTTCAAGGAACTAACCAAATTCAACTCCATCATGAACTACTTAATCCGGAAGTTTAACTTTCGGTTTCATCTATAGTCTGTATCATATAAAGTCAGCGATTGCAGCGCCACTTGTCATAATGATATCGTCCTCATGAAATGCGAGAAATGTTTTTCAACATTTGTTCGGTAAACTTCAAATTATGAATTTAGCGTACAGATGTCAAATTAAGCGTACAAATGTTGATTTTACTGTACTAATCTTTGACACCGAACTACCCTAAGTGGAAATTGGAAAAGCACATTCAAAGGGTAAATGTGGAAACCAAGTTCTCCTATCCCGAAGCGTGGAAGGCTGTAGAAGGGGAAGCCCCTTCTGGAAAGACCTTTGCTAATATCGTTAAATCTTCTACTACTAGATCAATAGAATGACAGACCGACAATACCTGGCTGAAGCGAGTACCAACTCCGTTTTTAGCCTTATTAACATGTACTCCTGAGGCAACTGCATCTACATCATCAGCAACTCAGGCGCCCCAGACTGAAAGGTCAAGTACTGATGATAGTAGTGTAAGTCAGCCATCTAAAGACGTTCAGCCAAAAGGGACTGGTAAACAGTCCAGGGCAAAACGTAGTGAAAGTCTTCCCCATAATGACAAGTCTACAAATAGGCATGGATCCTCTTCCTCCAAAAAGGGAGGGAGGGATCTTTTAAAGTCTGCCATATCTGACAGTATGGATATGGAGGCTGTTTCGGAAGTTCTCAACACCCTAACCGCAACCCTCGTAGTCCAGTTAAACCACCCTGACAATGACGCAAAAAAAAATATACAATGGAATTGTCGAGGTTTAAGTCATAATTTTAATGAAGTTCAGCTATTAATTCAACAATATAATCCTTTGGCTATTTATCTCCAAGAGACATTCCTCAAGCCAAAGGATTTAAATTTAGTGCCATTTAAACATTTTGTTTTCGCGGCACTGGTGATAATAAGGTCTCGGGTGGTGTTTCCATTATTGTCAATAGAAACGCCCAGTCCGAACGAAATCACACTCAATTCTCCTCTGCAGGTAATTGCTGTGAGAGTAACACTCCACGTACCCTCTGTTTCATCTACTTGCCTCCTAACTAGAATCTAAACCCTAGAGACCTGGATGACCTTGTTGCCCAGCTTCCATCTCCTTGCTCTTTGCTTGGAGATTTCAATGGTCATCTTTCTTTCTGGGGTAGTCCTGATGATAATAGCAGAGGAAAATTAATAGCTGACTTCATTTATGATAACGATCTTTGTATCTTTAATGACGAATCGCCTACATATTTCTGTTCAAGAACAAAAAAATTTTCTCATCTAGATCTGACAATTAGCTCACCATCTGTGTCACAGTGATCATTATCCTGTAATTCTATGGAATAATGGTCCTTCACCAGTAGACAGGCCACAAAGATGGAAACTCTAAATCTACTTGGTCCTTCTTTGAGGCGCTTTGCATTTCTTCTTTTCCTCAAGATGATCTAGATGAAGCAGAAGACCCGATGGAACTATTTACCACCATCTTGCAAGATATTTCGGGTCAGGCGATTCGTAAAACCTCGGCAACTCCAAAATGACTCAATAAACCATGGTTTAATGAAGACTGTAAGACAGCACTTAGAGAACGCAATCGTTCTTAACGACTGCTTGAACGTGCTCCTTCCGATGACAACATGGCCTCTTTTCGAATTGCACAGGCCAAGGCCAGACGGACTATCCGCCAGGCAAATAGGAGTACTGTCAAGGATCAACAGTCGTACGTCTTCCAAATAGGTCTGGGATAGGATTCGTAGGATCAAGGGTAAAGCAGATACAATATCTGTGAACCATCTAGAAGTAGGTGGCTCAACGCTCAGCACACTTCCATATATTGCTAACTTCTTAGGAAGTAATTTTTCATACAATTCATCCTCAAACTTTTCCTCTGATGCTTTCCAGAGAGTCCCTCTCCGGGAAGAGAGGAAAAGGTTAAATTTTACATCTAAAAATGAGGAATATTACAACGAAAAATTTACTTTATCTGAGTCGAAGTATTCTTTAAAACAGGTCCATGATACAGCTACTGGACCTGATGATATCCATTATCAGATTCTAAAACATCTTCCTTACCCTACATTAAAAAAACTTTTTACTTATATTTAACCAGATTTGGGATGACGGTGTCTTTCGTTCTTCGTGGAGGATTGCTACCATAATTCCCATCCCTAAACCTGGTAAGGATCCTACTCATTACCGCCCTATTGCATTGACCAGCTGCATATGTAAAACCATGGAACGGATGATGAATAGAAGGCTCGTTTGGCACCTTGAGTCAAACAATCTGCTTACATACCTCCGATGTGGATTTCGGTCCCAAAGGAGCACTCTTAATCATCTCGTTAGATTTGAATCGTAGTCATATTGTGATGAATCTAAATTAATCTGTTATATTTCTCTATTTGGCTATTATTTACTTATTTACTTTCAAAATTCAATTAACGTTTGGCTCACTTCTCACATTGCTCCCGTCTTCGTCACTTATTTAATTTTCTTGTTTGTATATTATCCGTATTTATTATTATCATTTGTACATAATCATTATTCAATTCCTATTTTTTTATATTCACGTATTTTCACGCTATACCCGATACCTTGATATCTCGCGGGATTTTGTCGCTATATAAACAAAGAGCAGACGATTTATTCTTCAGAAAGATAGCGTGCTCTCAACAGGTTAGAAATCTTTCTCAATGAGCTCTACTCCGAAAGTCCTATGTGATTATTGTTATCGGTAGTACCTCATTTGTTCATTGCCCATTTTCAATCGGGGGGGTCCCTTGTGATTATTGTTACCGGCGTTATTTTATCCTTGTGTTGTTCCAGTATTCTACAGTGGTTGTGTCGCCCCAAATATTTTGGGCTATTGTGCTTTACTTTTATAACGTGAATTCCCGTGTGTGCCGCCCCAATATATTTGTACATTGGTTTGTTAACTTGTATTCCTGTATGCCATTTGTGAATAGGACTGTTCAACCTGATTCGTGTTTCCTATTAATTTAATGTGTGTATAGGACTGTACTCTGTGTTAGCCAATTTGGGACCCCTGTTTCGTAGCAGCGCCCTTTCATTTTTTTTTTTTTTTATTTTGAATGTGAATACCAGTAATTGTGTTTGTATATATAAAGTTGTTGAAACATTTTATTTGTTTTGATTTGAGTAAATTGAGATATTGGTTCCTGTGTGTTCTTGGCGGTAGAACAACATCTCCCCTTTTGTGTATTGAGTCTTTGGGGGTTCTCCACATTGGGATAGAACTAAGTCACTTTTGAGCTGACACTTGTTCACGTTAACGAAGAGATTTTGCGTGGTGGTTCTGGGGCTGAAAAGCAAAACCCCATCCCCAGAAATATAATTCCAGTTTCACGCTACATAATTATTAGATTTGGAGAAGGCATATGACACTTATTAGAGATATGGCATTTTTCGCGATCTCTTTGACTTCGGTCTTAGAGGAAGATTGCCATTATTTATCTACCATTTCCTACACGATAGGACGTATAAGGTACGACTTGGCTCCATCTTTTCAGATCCATTTCATTAGGATAATGGAGTTCCACAGGGTAGCATATTATCTGTAACCCTTTTTTCCATCAAGATAAATTCTATCACGTCATGCCTTAGACGCGGGGGGGGGGGGGGGGGGTATGTTGATGACCTTCAGATATGTTACAGTTCTACAAACATACAGACGACCGAGCGTAGGTCGCAGCTTTGCTTAAACAATCTACAGCAGTGGGCAACTGACAATGGATTTCAATTTTCGAAATTCAAGACCGTCTGCATGCATTTCTGTAAAGGAAGAAATTTGCACCTTGACCCAGTGCTACGTTTGGACAATGCTGTCGAATTTAAATTTCTTGGTCTTACATTTGACAGCAAGCTATCTTTCCGTCCACACATTAAAATCCCCAAGAACAAATTTCTGAAAGCTCTCAACATACTGAGAGTCTTATCCAACACTGACTGGGAGCTGACCGCAAGGTCTTCCTCCGATTATATCGAGCTTTGGTTCGATCCAAGCTCGATTATGGGTGCCGGGTGTATGGTTCAGCTCGTCCGTCCTACCTCAAAGAGCTTGACACCATACACAACCAAGACTTAAAATCAGTTTATGCGCTTTTCGAAAGTTGAAAGTCTGTACGTGGAGGCTAACGAACCCCCATTGTACGACAGACGTGACAGACTTTCACTGCAGTATGCTATTAAAATAGCATCTTTTCCATACCATCCGGCTCACCGCCCCGTATTTAGTCCTTATTTTGAGCATTTGTACGAGGCAAAGCCGCATTCAAACCCTTATGTCAACGCTTGTATCCGCCACGACAGTATTGCGGAGTTTCATAATGACCACAACTCAACCTTGGTTAATTGCTCCATTTCAGATAGACTTTAGTCTATCAAGCAATAGGAAGTCACATACAAGGACTACAATTAAGGACTAAATATGAGGTTCATGCTCCTTTCTATACAGGTGGGTCCAAGGATGGTGATAAGGTTGCAGCCGCTACCGTGACGCCATCTGAAGTCCTGTCTGTATCTCTTCCACCAGCAGCCTTTATTTTCACAGCCGGTTATCGTTGCCATTTTACAGGCCCTCGAGTTCTTTCAGTCCTCATCATCATTAAAAAATGTATAATCTCTTCTGATTCTTTGTCCACATTACAAGCTATTCATAACATCCAGCTTGTGCACCCAGGAGATATTTACAAGCTCTCTGGGCCGAAAAATGACATTGTTCTTGGCTCCCTAGTCACATGGACATACGGGGAAATGACCAGGAAGATGCGGCGGCTAAGGCTGCTTTGTCTCCCCATTTTACTTGCCTTAAAGTCAGTGATAAGGAATTTTATGTTGCAACGATGGCAGCAAAAATGGGATTCTGCAGATACAAACAAACCTCATGGCATTAAGCCTCACTTGGGGGGACTGGCCATCCTCCTATTGTGCCATCAGGAGAAAGTTGTTTTGTGTCGCTCTCATCTTGGACACACTCACCTTACCAACTGATACCTGCTCAAGCGAGAGTCTCCACCAGTCTGTGAGCACTGCCAGGTTCGCCTGACAGTGAAACACATTCTGATTGAGTGCACGCATCTCAAACCTATAAGATCGCAGCACTACCGTGCTATTGTACCATTTTTTGTCGGCCCTTTTGAGATTTCTGTGATACCTTTTTATTGTAATGTATTAATGACTTTGTAGTTTTAATTTTTGTTTTAAATCGTATTCAAGTGCTATATAGCCCGTTTTGGTGCTGATGCGCTTTAATACATTTCATTTCATTTAGACCAACTTAAAATAATCAATCCAACATTAGGATTCTTTCAAAATATCAATTTGACAGATACAACTTTAAAAAAATTAAGTTGGACTGTCAAGTCCGATTGGTAGTACTTTGGCCCATCAGCTTGCCATTGTGGAAGGACATATGAAAATTGTTTGCCAATTAGGACAGGTGTCCGGTGATACTAATATACCAACCCCACAAACATTCCATTCAAACCATTTCATCACATCTTCCAGTGGATCTTATTGATCAGCTACGTACAATTGTGAATATAAACGTATCCAGATTGAAAAGGACACAGTTGGTCAGGCGCCGAATTCAAAGTGGTTTGAAGCAAGGAAATTACGACTCACTGCAAGTATATTTGGGAGAAAACTTAAACGCAAAGACCTTAACAGTCTAGTAGTATACAAAGAATTATCAAATGTACCAGCTATCAGGTATGGCCGTGAAAATGAAAAGAAGGCTGCTTAAATGTATGTTGATAACATGCGAAACTCTGGCAATAATGTTTCATTTTTTGAAAGCGGCCTCATAATCCCGGACTTCCCATGGTTAGCTGCATCTCCAGACGGAAAGATAATTGACGAGACTGGTTTTGGACTCCTGGAAATAAATACCACCATCTAGAGTTAGTTTGGCCAGTAATACCACGTAGTTGTCTGAGCTCAGATTTGTTGAAAGATGCTTGTTTTTGATTAATTCTTTCCTTGCTTATTGGTATTGGAATTATGAATTGGATATATGAAAGTTGATCTAAAATAATCCGGTTATTTTCCTGTGTAATTTCTAGACCAATATAAGTAAAAATGCCACAGGCTTGTTTGCCAATCTTAAATGCAAGTTTTGAAATTTGAATAACTTCGGTTCAAATTTCTGAGATCCCGCCCAGATAAAATCATCTACATGCATCATAACTAGACCTTCTAACTTACCATTTGAGTGCATCATGTAAAGACCCAAATCTACCTCAGACTGCTTGCAATTAAAACTCAAGTAAGAGTTCCTGCACACGAAAGTACCAATTCCGAGAGGCATCATTGAGACAATAAACACACTTGTTGATTTGCCACTAAATCATTATCAGCAACCTTAACCGGTGGCTTCTAAAATACCCACGTTCGATACTTTTCCCTTGCAGGAAAGCAGCTTTTATATCAATAGTTCTACACTTCCATGACAACGAGCAAGATATACAAAGAACAATTCTCAGAGTTTCTCTTGGTTGCAGTAGGAGAGTCACTTTGAACCTTTTCGTCTTCTTTGAATCCTCGAGCAAATAAACGGGCTTTAAATTCTAGGAATTCTTTACGTTCAACCAATTCCTATATTTACCTGTGGCTTTTCCACCTCTGCTTATAACTTCACCCTCAAGCCAGTTGGATTCACCTTCAGGCAAAAAATATTGGAATTGATCTTTCACTTTAACACTTTGACATGATGGGTGTGTATTACTTAACTTTTCATTACTTTACTTTTCTGAAATAGAGTCTGAAGCATCTGAAACAATATCTCCATTATCACATGATTTATTTCTTTCACTTTCCAAATTATTCTCGATTTTCGCAACTGAAGGCGGTCCTGGAATTCTGTTCCAACTTTCCAGATACGGTATGAATAGGTATAGATAGGTACTTCCATGGCGAATAAATGATATCTTACCATCTTGTCCTAGCACTTTACCAGGTCCTTTCCATTCAGGATTTAAAATAATCTTTATCACCAATTTCAAATACATCACCAGTAGGTCTAACCTGATGACACAAAGCTCGCCTTATACGTTCAGAAGATTCTGCTTCTACAAAAGCTTCTCCTGGCAGAATAAGAGCATTTAAGTGATTGGCAAAACTTTCACATGTGGCTGTCCAAAGCTGGAGGCCTATCAATCAAAACTGATGGTAAATTTGGATTACAACCAAAAACTAATTGGTAGGGACTAAACCCTGATACCATCTGCAAAGAGTTTTTAGCATTTATTGCCCAAAAGAGTGATACCTCTAGATCTAAATTTGAATTATCAGCCAAAATCTTGTGTAGATTATTGTCCACCACCACATGATCTCGCTCACATAAGCCATTTTTGCCAAGGACTCAAAGAGGCTGTATACAGCACCTCAATGTTGAGATTTTCTGACTCGTCTCTGAAAAAATTGTTGGCAAACTCACCACCATTATCAGTAATGAATCTTTTAGGAGGACCCATTCCACTTCCTATCCAGAGACTTACTATTTTATCTATCACCACCTTTGGAAGTTTTTTTCTTTTAACTGCAGCCAAACTAAATCTTGTAGCGACATCGATTAAATGGAGAAAATATATACCTGTTTCTCATTCCTTAAGATCAGCGACAACATCGTTAAACTGTGTAGCTAGTGGCAAACTTTGCTACTGGTCTTGGTGGTGTTTTCTTAAACTTACGACAAAAATCACATTTTTCAGCAATATCATTAACTCCAGCATCCTGAATAAGAACATTAAGCCTTCTTACAGATGATGAGCAAATTGTTCATGCAGTTTTGGAGTAATATTGTGTTTCTCTACCAAAGATTTATTGTTTAAACTTAAGACCTAAAATGTATTGTTTGGCATTGAGGTTGGTAAAACTGGTAAGCAGTAATGGCCTAATGAGGTACACTTTAAAACTTCCTTATCAAAACTTTTGGTAGGTTGAGCACCACCCCAGCTGCTTTCATGCAGGTTTTCCCACAAGTAAAAGAATGTCATTCTTAACAACATCGCTGGTAAAACGACATTCCACTCCTGCAATTTCGCAGGAACTACATGCACTATCTAGAACACCACAGTTTTTGGATTCGTTCAATAAAACGCTTATCTCTGACACCTTGTCGCCTGTAAAAAGCACAGCTTCTTCTCTACTAACTTCATAAACTTTATTTTTAATGTTCTCATAAGAATGCTGGCAGTCTTTAGCAAAGTGGAAAATTGACTCAAATATAATACATATTAAGGGTTGACCTGTAAAATCAACAGGAGTCTGTTCTCTTCCTGGAGCCGATCTGTATGACTGTTGTCTGTTGTTGTATGAACTTGTACCACGAGGCAACTTTCTACCAGATCCACCATAAGATCTACCAGTTGGCCTCCCTCTAAACCTAGGATTTCATTTCCTGTTTATGAATACTTCGTTATCTGTAATGAAAGCTGGTTCTACCTTAATCTTGTTTGTGGCTCCTGACATACTATCAAACTCAGTTCCACCTGGTAATGACTGTTGACCAAAACATTTTTTTTAAATGAAACATTTGTCTAAATAAGATGCCTGCATCAGCATAATTTACTCCGGTCAAAACAAGCTGTCTATCTTTGTGAGCAAGACATGCACCTTTCAGCAGTTTAAAGGCGAGTACTGATTCTGGCACTTACATATTAAACTTAGCAGTTCTATTGTAAAGTTTTTTCAATTTCGGAAACATAATCTTCCATGGAAATGTTCTTTCGTTTAAATCTATCAAAAGTTGTGTAAAGTTCATATGCCTCAGAAAGTTCATCTTTTTTGTAAATCTTATCCATACAAGCAAGAAGAATTTCGACACCATCATCTTTGTTTAGTTTATCTGCTCCTTATTCAGTGAAAACTGTATCTCTTACAGAGCCTTCATTTTCTGGTAAGGATAGGGCTATAGCTGGGGCCTGCTTACTTTTGGACAGATCTGTGACGGTTCGCCAGACATTAATTTCATCTATCCACCTACTGTAAGGTTTCGATTTAGAAAAACCATGGAGGAATTCGGTACCCACCTCCAGACATCTTGAACGCTATAACAATGACAGTTAACAAAGACACCAAGATATCGCTCACCATTCGCGACATTGTTGACATACATCTAATTCACCAATCACCATTTTAAACTTCACTCATATTTGTCACTAGATTATTCTCTTCTTTGCCGATCCTAGCACCATATTTTCTTTTCTCGACATCAAATTTCTTCGAATACCAAACTCCACGTTCTCAGACCGAACCCCGCTCCGTTACCATGGAAAGTGATTATGGGTATTGATGTTTATTATGATGAAGACATATAAGATGAAAAACAATACATAAAAACCCGGGGGGACATCACAAACATATAGATGATAGGATGATGATGACAAGATGGCCGTCAGGCCATGCTTACACGACTACTGCACGAATGAGCCATCCTTTCGTATTTATTACTACTTCCGCAATCTATACGGAGCTAGGATCTTTACATTTTAATTCCGGTATTAGGGACTATGTTAACACGGTAAAATGACTAGAAAAGATTCTCCATTATTAAGAAATGCTGATTCTACACGGAGTAATGAACTAGAAATAGGGACAGGAGCTAGAATAATGTTAACAAAAAATTTAAATGTAGACGATGGTTTAACAAATAGAG
Organism: Nipponacmea schrenckii; assembly: GCA_030562195.1. Lineage (NCBI taxonomy): Eukaryota > Metazoa > Mollusca > Gastropoda > Lottiidae > Nipponacmea > Nipponacmea schrenckii. The sequence goes on from JAUJPP010000011.1 coordinate 2,792,982, forward strand.
CTTTTGGAAGTGTCGTCCACATTTCTTATACAATTTTCGGCTCGTTGTTTTCATATGTTCAATATGACAATAAAATAGGTGCTAATTTACGGTTGGAAAGTATAAGGCCTGATTATATACCTGTAGATAGCACACCAATTGAAATACAAGGAGAAAAGGAGACAATCGACGACAATTTCCTTTGAAACTGGCATGGGTATAACCATTCATAAAGTACAGGGTTTGACAGTTGATAAGGCAGTGTGGTTTCTCTAAAAACAAGTTTTTTCTGCTGGACGAGCATATGTTGCTCTAAGTAAGGTAACAACTTTAAATGGATTAATAGTCAAAAGATTTCGATGAAAATGTTATTTATTGTAATGATAAAATAAAACCACACTTGGATAACATGCCATTATATTTAGAACCAACTCCTCGAAATATTTCCTCAACTACTTTCATTCTTCACAATATTCAAGGCTTACTTCAACATTATCAAGACATTGCAAATGATATCAGATTTAAAAATGCTGACTTTATATTTCTAACTGAAACATGGGTAACTCCTAAGGCAAAATGTTCGAACATTGGGCTACCATCATTTAATTTACACAATTCATCACGAATTGATTGTTATGACAATTCTGTAGAGTTTTAACAATTAAAACAAAAGGCACTCGGTGGAGTAGGTTTTTATTGCAAGACAAACATTTCCCTCCAAAGAATGCGCATATATAATATTGAAAATATGACTTTTAAAATGATGCTTGATTTTGACTTGACTACTCTTATCATTTACAGATTACCAAGTTATAATAAAAATACCTTTTCTTCAAAATTTAAAACTCTTAGTTGACGACTTGGAATATCAGTCAGGAGCATTTCTCATCATGGGCGATTTCAATCAAAATATACTGGATAATAATAGCAGTATTGAAAGATACAAGGTTAATCGAGGTTACGTACAAATGGTGGATGATATATCTACAGAAGGCGGGACGCTAATTGACCATGTGTACATAAACAATATCCTCAAAGAAAAAATCAAAGTTGCAAGCCTGCCAACCTACTTTAGTTATCATGAAGCACTAGAAATAAGATTAAACATACACGAAGATACCTTATTACCACATTAATTGGCCTTGGTAAGTAGTTGACAAAGTTCTATTAATTAAATAAGTCGACAAAATCACTCAATTACAAATTATTGATAAACATCAACACCATTCAAATCGGCATAAACTTTTTTACAGTTTTGTACCGACTTTCATGACAGGATTTTGTATTTACGTAGTCTTTATATCCATCAAACATGTTTACAAAAACAAGTGGTTCTAATGTTAGTTATAACTTTTAATTGCAAAAATATCCTTATGAAAAACGTACATGAAAGAAATGGATGTATGAAATCTCGAATACCATACAAGGTTAAAGTGGCAAGACGAACAAAGCATTATGCATATTTTGATATGTTTGCAAGAAAACAAGAAAACATATCCAAGATTCTTCATATTTCATTTATTTTCGATAGATATATATTATTATAAAACATATATTTATTTAGACGATTTGAAAATTTGGTATAGAATTTGACTACATTAAAGTGCGATTTATTAATACTCATTTTATTGTCCGGTTAATTTTTGTTAATACCTCCATTGATTTAAAACGGACTTTGAAATATTTTTTTATTTCTAAATAGATAATGAGAGTAATAGTTTTCTTGGAAAATTATCTTTTTCAAAAACACTTCCAGTGAAGGTGTTAAACAGTCATATAATATACTATACAGAGTAATCTTATATTATGTGTCTTTATCTTTCAGCCATCCGAGGATGGATAACCTGAGAGAACAAGTTTTAACAAGAATGTTAGTAATGGTTATGGCAATAAGTAATGTAAAACCAAGCGCTGGTGGTCAGGTAAAAGTAATTCTTGCTGATGAGACTGGGTTCAAGAAAGCATTGGTTAATAAAAAAAACATGAGAACAAACTTTATATTGGTAGAAAATTATTCATAAAGAAATTTGCTGTAAGCACTAAATTGTTCTGTTTTCCCATGTTTTGTTTTAGATCTGGATCACTTGAAATTCCTAAACACATTAATGAAGCTGCAAAAATAGCCTTGGATAATCCGACAACGCCAGTTAATCGGTCCAATAAGTCCTAAAATCACCGATTAAGTCCAAAGTGTCGTTCAAAGGCCGGTTGAGTAAGTAACCCACATTCCTTCTTAGTTATAAATATACATCCTTATATATCGTACAAGGTAATACTGAAATATAGTCTATATAGTCAGCAAACCATAATAAGAATCGTCACAGTTAGAGGCGAGGAAGCCCAAGTGAAGGAAATCACCATAAGGGACACAACAGCAGAAGTAAAAGTTTCTCTTTGGCGTGATGCCACTAAAGCAGACATATCTGTTGGGGAAGCTATTATGATTATGGACGGGACCCTTTCATACAACTACTTTAAGTACCCAGTAGTCAACATAAACTCGTTGGACGAGATGGAGGTATGCACATTTATATAATTATTGTTAACATTTTATGATTTCCCTAGATCTACTGACATTGAACTCTAATTGCCTTTAAAGGGATAATAGGTATTAGAACGAACATGAATTTTAGTATCACTAAAAATGGCCAATAACAGTATATATCCATCCGGGGACTTACCTGCTATACTTTAAATCAAAATTATATTATGACCGAAACAATATGCATGGAAATAAACTTCGTACATATATAGGCAATACAAACATGAAATGGCACTCGAATCTTATATGAGAGACAATAGGGTACCCAGATATCGCAGATACTGATAAGTCAAATAAGAAGTCGGTTTTCCCTATTGCAATTGAAACTGGCCGCTATTCTAAACCCCCAATTCCTCTAGAAAATAGAATATGTATTTATTGTAATAGTGATACAATTGAAGATGAGCATCATATAATTATGGAATGTAATGTATATAATAACTTGAGGGCAGAATTATTAAATGCATGCTGTAAAATAGAACATACATAAGTTTTATTTTATTATGACCAACCACTCTACACAAAACCTTTTTGGGAAATTAATAGATAACATGTACAAGACTAGGAAATGTCTTACTGTTTTATGTAGAGTGCCTGTATATATGTTTTCCATTATTTGTATATAAATACATTAGCTTCTTTTATTATGCACTTCTTAAATTTCCGATTAAATTGCTTTATCTATTACCGTTTGAATATCAAATTTTATTGTTTTATCTACTACCGTTTTGATATCAGAGATTTGATATCGATATTTGACATTTAATAAACAAATTTATTTTATCAAAATCCCTATAAAAATCCCGTAAATCAACAAAATAAAGTAATTAGTTCATAAAACGCTTAAAAACATACCTTTTCAAATACATTATAATTATTAAAAATATGTCGCAATTTTAAAAATTGATCAAGTGCGGGATGCATTCTTATTTTTCCAATAGTCAATATTAAACACAAATATTAGACGTAGGACGAGTGTATTCTAACGCCTATTATCCCTTTAAATGACTTCTAGCTTTCTGTTCGCAACCATGCAATTGAATGAACAAGTTAATGTATATTGGATAACAAAAAATATTGTTTACAAATAAATATAACGTACAGGTTATGATCAATCTATTCTCTTTTTCAGGAAATTAAACAGAGCCTGTTGTTGAAAAAGTCAGGATTTTGGGGCTACGTGAAGCAATTGATGTAGTTTTAGGGACTGTTCATATAACTTGTACTGTTGGGGAGGATGAACGAGAATTAAAAATAGAAACCAAACTTCGAACTTCTTCATTGTGTATACCTGACTCAACAGATGAGATTATTGAACAATTACCAATAGATATAAGGTGTACTATCGAAAAAAAAACTTATAACTTGTATAAGTCCCTAAGTATCTAAACATACGTATTTCACGCACATTCTATTTTGCAAAGCGATAACACAAAGCTGTTCAAAATTTCTAAAACAGCTTAGTCAATTGAACTTAATTGGTAGCTGGCCAAATTACTTTAAACATAAGTGATAAAAAAATTTTTTTACATGGGAATTTGAATGGAAAGAAACAACATTAAAATATATAGGCTACTGTTTTGATGTTAACCTACAATTTCGACTTTCGAGTAGAGTAACATCACAAACCATAATTTAACAAATTGCTATATTCAAGATTCTACTCATTTCGGCTATTTTTTGGAGTAGAAAAATGGAGCTAATAACGAACAAGTTGTACTTTACTTGTTATAGTCCTCCGTCCTTTAATCACTTCTATTTAAACTTCTTTTCTTAGCTTCCAATCTAGTTCACATATTAATCACGTTACGAAATCTAGATTGATCAGATTTTCTGTCTTTATTAAATCAAAATGCAAAACAGGATGTATGTGATGCTACTTTATTCGGATGTTGTACATATATTTGCATGCCGTTAAGTTTAATGTATTTAGTGCTCTTTCTTTCCGCTTTATTCTGCATTTCTGTTTTTGTACATGGTCCTTTTTTGTTCTATTCACAGCTTATTTTGCATCTTCTAGTTTTGCATTAATATTTGCATGCCATGTTGTTTGAAAACGTATATATTGCCTTTTCTTCATACTGTGTATATCATTTCATTAATAAACCTTTATGCCTATAATTGTCTTGATAGAACATAATCAAAAGATTGTTTTGACATTTAGAGTATAGATTCATATTAAAAACTCTTGGGAAAATGGCAAAAAGATTTTGTCGATAATTGAAACCGGAAGTCGCCATCTTGAATTTAAATTTAGCCTTGACGCCATTCAAAAGTCTAAGATTGTGAGGATATTTAATAATCTGGTGTCTTATGCAGTAGTTTAACACTTAATGATTCTCAAGTAACTTAAACTTGCCGATATTATTTACGTATCCATTAAATACAACTCGTCAAAAAAATAATTATATTTATATATCTATTCAAGACAGCATCATAAAATGATTTAATGGACGAATTGTTTGATTTGATTGTGAAATCACAGCACTGATCACAGGACTGATCAAGATCAGTTCTATTTTATATTTTCTTATTATGATTATTTAGATTCAGATTAAATATTTGAGGATGTTTAGGAATTAAAGTTGCCCTCTATGGCAGGAGGAAGCCTATAGGTTGACCAGAGGTTATATACCAGGCCTAGGGTTAAGGTAAAAGAAAAAAGCTAAAAAAAATCAGACAAAAACTACACAAAAAATTCCACATTTTTTAATATCCTTAGATTATACTATAGGGCAAAGTTGGCACTTTGGAAAGAGATATCAAAAGGGTAAGTTCATTAGACTCTTACCTGCATTACAAGTTTTCAAACACTTTTTGGGAATTTCAAATTTAAGCCTCTGGGCATTGTTTGATGGCGAGGATTTTTTTGAGGCCTGAACGTTGTTGATTATTGGCTAGCTGCAGGCGAAATTTGCACTTTTTGGGGTAAAACCCGAGTTATAACGATTCACTGTATTTTTCACTGACCCCTTACGGCCTTTGTCGAAAGATGACTCAAATATAAAAAAAAACTCCCACGAGTGATTTTTTGGCACCGAACGCAGTTGAATAGTCACGAGTGATTTTTTGGCACCGAACGCAGTTGAATAGTGGCTATCTGCCTGTGAAATGTCAGGGCTCTGGGACCATTCCTGTTGGTTTTGGGGCAACTGACAGTTATAACGCTCAAGTGTATTTTTGGACCGAACACGTGTTTTTTTTTTTAAATTAGGTTTAAAATCCCATAAGAAAAGCTAGGGTGAATGAGATTTTTTGGTGTCCCGAGTATAGTTTGACATTGTGTACTTGCATGCAAAAATTCAAGTCTCTGAGTGTAATGTTATTACACCACATACCAAAATTTAAAAAAAAATCCGTTGAGAATTGTAGGCCAAAGAGTACAAGATGGTGACCCTTAATTTTGCTAATTTGCTTTCAATAGTTTTTATCATATATCTCAGCTAAAAATTATCTGATCACCACAAAAATAAACAGGGATCATCTTTGTACTGTCATTAATCCTCATACCAAAATAAAAGGCAATAAAAAAGCAATTTTTAAAAAGGCCACTACTATTTGCATAGTAGGCTTTTAATAAAGTTAAAAAGTAAATACAAATGTAAAACTTAAACCCACACAGCAAAGAACCTTCGTTCTAGCAAGAGAATCTAAAAAAAGTTTTTCAAAAGGAACCAAAATTTTATGACGATCTACTTGTATATCAAGTTTCACAGACATTCAAAGAGATCCGATAAAAATTGTAGTCTCTATTGTTGCACCCCAACCAAAAAAAACCAAATTTAAATAAAAATTTTTTGGGCTGGCATTTTATGATGATGTACATACTCACCAAGTTTTGTGAGGATCTTGTAAAATTTGTGGTCTCTGTTGCACCCACAAGAAATTATGGACGGACGGGGGCACAACTCACCAACCGTAAAATTTTGATGCTGGTTTTCGAAAGGAACTGACATTTTATGATGATGTACATGCTCAACCAAGTTTTGTGATTATCTTGTAAGAATTATGGTCTCTATCGCAACCCCCAAAAAACTTTTGAACGGACTGATGTCCGGACCAACCGGCTCAATCGACTTGTGTGGATTTTGACTTATGAGGAGCGGGGCGTACAAAATTTTTGTGGTGTGGTTTATTTTGACCATTTAAAAGGGGGGTTATCAATGCAGATAAAAGGCGAGGTGCAACTCATTGCATGCAATGGCATTTTTACAACAGTAATCATGATGAAACAAGTTGAGTGTTTGGTAATGCCACAATATAACACAAATATTGAATCATTAACCCAGATATCTTACTTGTATGACCTTTACCTCATGAGCAGAACCGTCTCCCTGAGCTATAACTGTATTTATAAAGCAAAGAAAATCCGTCGTGTAAAGGTCACTTATGATCTGCAGTTCACCTACCACAGACACATTATCTTCCAAGTTTCTAAAATGTATTCTAAATAATGGCCCCAGGTGTCCGACTTAGATGAACAAGACCCGCAGCTTCGGACAAGCCAATAAGATATCCTTCATAAAATTGAGCCTAGGTGTCCGACTATGATGGGCTGCAGCCCAGAACAAGACCCGCAATTTTTAATTTAATCTAAACGGACGCTACAATAATAAGAAAAAATATAACTTACTCCCTGATCATGGAAAAAAGGTAGTGAGATTGTGACTATGTTTTTGACTTGCAGCTAAAATTTGGGTTTGAAAATTTTTTTTCCAGCGAGTTCAGATAATCCTTTTTTTCGTAAACATTTTATTTTCATTCAAACATTTATACATAATATAGCAACAATTTAACAGTAAACGCATTATATATACTCACACACAATCAATTTTATATTAAACATTTGTACAAAACTATTTTCAGTTGATACATGGTGATATTTAAATATACATGGTGCTATAATAATATTAATATTAAGTTCAGGTAATCCTGGTTGTTCAATTTGACGAATAAATTTGAGACAATCGATCCAAAAAAAGGGAACAAACTCTATTTTAATGCTCTCTATCGCACGGTCTGGACCGTTTTGGCACGGACGATAACGCGGACAGAACTTCGTCCGTTACAGTCAATACTAGTCACCCTCTATTCAGCGTGACCCTGCTCTAACGGTCATTCAAATTTCCTCCCTTGCGATTTTCAATTAAATTTACCTGTATTTAGCACCAACCTGTCTAACCCACTAACGGCCAATCAATTTTACCCCTAAGTGGTCATACAATCCTGTTAATAAACGGACCAGGGCATTATAAAGGCCTTGAAATTCAGGGGGCTTCAGTTAGGGCACGTGATAAGTGAAATGGAAAATAATAAAGCAGCTTCTGGTAGTGAAATTTTAAAATCAATTGACATTTTGTCTGCTTTTGTTTTGGGTTTCAAAGGCGTGGAAGTTAGTGGAACCATCCACAACATCAAGATGCTTTGAAAGATGTGGATTTCCATTAACAGAACATGGAAGTGTTAGTGATGATAATATTTTTCCTTGTCGATGTTAAAGATGTCAAAGGAAATTTTCGACTATGAATTTAATGAAGTGTATCGTATTGATGACACTGTAGCTACCTGTGATACAAATGTGGTAGACTGGGATAGGCCAGCATCAGAACTTTCACTTGAAGAAGATAGTGATGATGCAGATGTAGAGGTGAATGAATCTGAGGAAAATAGACTTAAAAGAAGTAGACAATTCGGTAACAATTGTGAGAAATTATTCTATTCAACAAGATAATTTTGAATTGTTAGAGGCAGTAATGAAAATACGGGATCTTTTAAATAAGAAGAAAGTTATAAATGTAATGTGTATCGGATTATTTCCAACTGAAAATAGACAGTAAGTTGTTTGTAGTTATGTTGTTTTTGAATAAAGATATTTGATATTGACATGTAAACATGCGTGTATATCCCCCCCCCCCTCATCATGACTTCCTCCACCTGTATTCAACAGCCACCTGTATTAAGCACCACATCTAGCCACTTCCCTTGACTGCTTGCTTAATACAGGTTTTTATGGGTTGCGCCACACTTTGTCCCATTTTATGCAATGTTTTGACAGTGCGTAAATATAGGTCAAAATCACCTCAGAAATACAGAAAAAACTCCAATACTCCAATGGGTGGGAGCGGACGGACGGACATGGATGACAATATACGCCCCCAATTTCATGTAGGCGTATAAAAATGCTGTTTTAGTGCTACTCGATGGTATATGATCTTATCGATAGGTCTTATGGTTTGCAAAAGCCTGAAAGTGATAATAGCACACATACACGAATTGGCCTTTCTTGATTGATGATCACTTCCAGCGTCTCACTGGAGTGAACATTACCAAAGATTTCTACATTAATTCCTGTCATAAGAAGAAAACTCTGATCATGAATAGGGAAAACTTGTCCAAGACCAGAAGTGATATTAAGGATGTCTTATATTTGCGCTATATAAATAAAGTATTATTATTATTATTATTATTATTATTATTATTATCAGGAATTGATGAATTTAAATCAATTACCCATTTCAGCTATCCGGAAAATCAAAGACTGATAAAGCTGAATACCAGATACTTTAAGGAAGAGGAGAATTTTGAATATTTACCTGTGAGTTGATAATATGTAAAATATTACTAAGTATCCATAAAGAGCTTTAATACTTTGCTACACTGACTTGCATTATTATTATAATTTCAACCAACAGCATAACAGGATGAAATTCATAATGGAGAAGGAAACAGACCATACATAAGTATGAGAGTAATAACCAATCTGACAAGCACCAAAGTCTATCACAAAATCTTCCTTACATTGTTTTTTCTTACATTTTGAGAGCTTGACGTACATACCTATGGTAGTACCCTACCGATGGAAATCCCGTCATAATTAGCCTAATTTCGAGTTACATGTAATTAACTGGTATTTTTCCAAGTCATTACCGGTCCAATTATGGTATATATATATGTATATATATGAAAATAAGGGAACCTTCTTTAAAGTAAAGGGCCTCATATTTGTCTTGAATGCATCTTTTGGTAAGTTAAGTGCCTGTATTGCTTTCAATAGAAACCCTTACATTAAATGCAAGCATTCCCCCGTGGTACAGAACCCATTCATCATCGCATCTTTAATTAGTAACGTTAACAATAAATGAGTATCACGTAATAGTTTTGAATAAAAGATATGATAATAACCTGTGTATAGAGCTTACGTATGATTCACTATAGAGAATACTTCAATTGTGCAAGTTTTATCTTGAAATAATATCCTTGGCTAGATTTATTGTATACGTGTATAGAATTGAAGTATTCGATACTATATATGCAGGAGATTAATTGTACAAAGTGCATAGAATTGTAGTACAAGGGGTAAAATAATCGCTGTTCATATTCACGAGTCATTTTATACAGTTAAAAGATTATATTACACAAGAGTGATATAAAAGCGACACTGGCGTATGATTTATACTCATTCAATATTTAAATAAAGTCGTTATTCGAGTCAACATTAGACTGACGTTAAGGTAACTCTTTTAGCTTTTTCAAATATATATTTATATTTTCAGATATTAACTTTTTCAGATATTAACTAAGCCCTAACTAAGCTCGTTCCACATTTGAAGATAGCACAAGGAGATGTAAAGTTTAGCTTAATGAAATTTGACAAACTGCAGATAGAAAATGAAATATTCCGTCTTGATGAAGCGACCGATAAACTCGTTAAAATCAGAACATTAAAGCCAAGTACTGGACCCAACCAGAAAGAAAGTCAAAACCAATAGCCACCAGGTCAGGGCCCATTAGATATTCCTCAAAAGCAGCTTTCAATTATGGTTTGGAACGTAGAAGGGCTCAATAGTCAGTGTAACAGGTATGGGTTTAAAGATCTGGTAAACAAACATGATATTATATTTTGTGTAGAAACTTGGATTTGTGATAACGATGAAGTATTAATAGACAACAATTATTATGGATATAGACTTCTATTTATTAATTCAAACACAACGTTTCATTACACATACAGGTAACGTTATCAAGTGATAAACCATAACAAGGTACAATAACTATATATGTATATCTTGGAAGCCAAACTTAACAACTCAGTAAAACAAACTTGATTATAAGGGATTACCAATGATTAAAGGTGCTCCGTTAAATAATTATAAGATCAAATAGATTAACAGCAATGTAGATTAGAGCACATTATGATTGGATGGATAGCAATAACAGTAAGGCTGGATGAGCTAGTGAATGAGGATTATTAATAACAACAAGAATCATACAATTTCCCAACAGTCGCTTATGTAGTGGCCAGTATCTCTGTTCATGTTTGGTTTATTTCTCTTAATTTCAATGGCTTCTCTGATGGTTCTATTTTTCCATTTTGGGAGATTAGTAGCTAATATAGTGGGTTTAGACCAATTTATACTGTGGGTCGGGTTATTTTTTATATGTTCTGCAATGGCTGATTGAAGATATTCCCCTTTCTGTGTCGCTGTTTTATGCTCTTTCATTCTGACAGATAATGGTCTGGGTGTCTCCCCAATATAGCTTCCATTACAGCTGCAATGTACTTCATATACAATATCTCGAGGGTCTGAGGTTGGTTTACCTAATCGGCCATTGGCTTTAAGTAATGTCTGTAGGGTTTTACCACTGCTGACTGTGACGTCTATATCAGTTTCCCTCTGGATAAACCGTTTGATCTGGTAACTGAGCGGGCCAATAAACGGGATCTTAATAGTTAAAGGTCTGGCGTTCTTTATGGATTGTGGTGGCTTGCAGGTATGAGTCAGGGTCTGCTTAATCGTTCTGTCAACTAGTTTCTGTGGGTAGTCATTATTGGTAATTAATGCTTTCCTGATGTGATTAATTTCAGTTCTTAAGTTTTCTTCATTGTTGCAAATAACTTTTGCTCTTCTGGTTAAGGTTGTTATTATGCCTGTTTTAATTTGACGGTGATGATTGGATTGGTTATTAACATATTGGTCTGTATGGGTCGGCTTTCGGTAGACTGTAGTGTTGAGTTCTTCTCTTCTTTTGATATGTATATCCAAGAATGGTAATTTCTGCTCTTCATCTTCTCTTTCCATGGTGAATTGAATCCTAGGTTCTATGGAATTCAGATGATGAAGTAGTATGAGCGGGTCATTCTGAGGGTTAATCATGGTGAACACATCATCAACTTTTCTATACCAGCAGTATGGTTGGATTGGTGACGTTTCTAGGGCTTGCTTCTCAAATCCTGCCATGTACAATTCTGTAAGCATTGGACTTATTGGTGATCCCATAGGTATCCATTAGTCTGTTCAAAAAGGTCGGTTTTCCATGTAAAATAAGTTGAGTTGATGCTGGCCTCGGTCAGTTCAACTATGCTGTCAACACTTAAGTTTGTATGTAATTTAGATATATCTTGTTGGTTTAAACAATATTTATTTCAATAAGATACAAAATTGTATAATACATTAATAATTAATAAAGTTGATTCAGAGACAAGCATAAAGCTTATGTAAGTCTGTTTCAACCGTACTTATATACAGAATTATTTACATGTAATATCACAAAAATAAGTATTGGGGCAAGAGAGAAAGGGATAGAGATAGAGTGAGAGAAGAAGAAAGAAGCTAAACATGTTCATTGGTACAATTAAAAAAACAATCGAAAATAAATTTATATACACAGTAGTAGGAGGGTACATATCGTTACTTTAGATTACATTAGATCGTCGAAACGTTTTGATTGGAGAATAAATTGATGAACTATAGAGAATATGTTGAAATTGCAGTCAAAAGATAGGTCTGGATTGCCAAATAGGAGTGCGGATATGAAGCGAAGATGGGATGGGAGCTGTTGAATGGTAGCGTTACGCGTGGTATGAAATAGTCTGCAGTGAAGAAGGAAATGTTCTGAATCCTCATAGTAGTGTCCACATTTACAAGATGGGTTGTCAGTGATATGCATTAAAAATTTATGGGCTTGTAAAGTGCTTTTGCAATGTCTGAGTCTTGTATGTATTATTTGAGAGAAACGATCGCCAGAATAGAAGTACACAGGGACAGATGTTTTAGAAATATGTTCAGATAGTTCGTGTTTTAATTTAGACAGAGAAGAAGAATTTCTAATAGAGTTGGGAAGGTTGTTCCAGGTCTGTATGGCAGAAGGAAGAAAGGATGTTTTATATGATGTTGTGTGCCAAGGTAGGGTGCGCAGTAGAGAGCTATTTCTTAGGTTGTAGGGATTAACGGTTGAGATATTAGGAGGAACAAGAATACTCAGATATCGAGGTGTTATTTTATTTATCATTTTGTAAAATAAAATTACTTTGTGTAAAAATCGCCTATCACTTAAATTTGTAAAGCCAGACTCCTTGTAAAGAGAAGAATGTGAGGTACCTCGGACAAGGCCTGTAATGGACCGAATAGCATCTAAATTTAGTTTTTCTAGCTTGTTAGCATCGCAATCAGAACAATTATTCCACAACACATCAGCGTAATCAAATATAGGCAAAATAAATTGTTTGTACAATGTTTCAAGGGATTTGCGTGTGAGTTTATATTTTAAAGAACGGAGACAATCAATCATTTTACAGGTTTTAGAAACTAAATAGTCAATGTGAGATGTCCATGAAGCGTTGCTATTAAAGATCACGCCTAAGTGTTTATGCTCGTTTGTATCAATAAAAACTGTTTGATTAAATTTAACGGTAAATAATGAAGGCTCTAGTTTTCTTGAAAACGTCATACATTTGGTTTTTTGAGGGTTAAAAGTTACTTTCCATTTAACAGACCAGTTATGAATACGTTCTAAATCTCTGTTCAGTGTATTACGACACCCCTCTATATCATCGATACTGAGATATAGAGAGGTGTCGTCGGCAAAAAGACGAATATTAGATTCAATATCATTAGTAATATCATTTATATAAATTATGAAAAGTAATGGTCCTAAGACTGATCCCTCGGGGAACACCAGCTTTAAGATATTTCTGGGAGGAAGATTGGCCTTTGATTGTGACCGACTGTTTCCTGTTTTGGAGGTAGTTTCGGAGAAGTTTTAGTAAGTTGCCATTAATACCGATTGATGAAAGTTTGTGAATCAGACCTTGAAGCCAGATCTTGTCGAAGGCAGCACTTATATCGAAAAATATCATTTTAGTTTCTTTGCCAGAGTCTAAATTTTTTGAGATATCATCATGAATGTTAAGTAGTTGAAAAACAGTGCTATCTTTCTGTATAAAACCGGACTGAAATTTAGAGAGAATGTTGTATTTAGTGACAAAATTATAAATGTGGTTATATATAAGTCTTTCAAATACTTTACCAAGAGAGCTTATTAATGAAATTGGGCGATAATTAGAACACAGACATGGGTCGTTTTTCTTGTGTAACGGAATTACACTTGCATATTTCCACTGATCAGGAAAAACACATAAGTCATGGGAGATGTTAAAAAGTGTTGAAAGTGGGGACGATAGACTATTAGAACAAAGTTTGAGAATTATATTATTAATATTATCAGGACCGTTTGCTTTTCCTGTACCTAGAGATTTTAAAATTAATTCGACGTCGGAAGGATTGAAAACTGGCTGATCAATTTGAAAATCGTTAAAATAAGTGGGAGGTAATTCATCGTCTTCGTTATTCACTTGTGCTTGATTTGTAAAATGTATATTAAAAATATTTGCCTTTATGTGATCAGAACAATACAATTTTTCATCATGAAAAATAGGAGGAATATCTTTGGCAGAACATCCTTTCTTGGATAAAACATTACGGAGTAATTTCCACCAATTTCTATCGTTAAAAGCATTCGAGTTAATTTTAACGTTAAGTTTAGAATAATATTCTCTTTTTACCCTTCGAACTTCTGAAATCACGTAGTTTCTGTCTTTTCTAAATTCTTGCCAAAGGACGGGTGTGTTTAAAAGTTTTGCTCTTTTGTGAATTTTGTTTCGTTATCTAATTAATTTCCTTATGTAACCGTTCATCCACTCTACATCACGTGGTCTTATTAAAACTGTTTTATGCGGAACATATAGTTCAATTCCTTCTTTAAATTTGTTTGAAAGTTGGTTTGCACTTTTGTTAGCATCTGTTTGATCCAAAAGGCTATTCCAATCTTGATTTCTAAAATATGAATTTAGTTGAACAGGGTCAAAATCATCATTACAGAAAATAGTTCTATAGAAAGGTTTCAATTTTGATTTATGACATATTACATTCAATTTGATTGCACAGTGATCACTTATTGTACAGGGTAAAACTTCACTTGATTCCACGAGATCGGGGCAATTGACAATAGCAAGATCTAGTAGGGTAGCAGAAGTGTCGGTAATCCTTGTCGGACTAGAAATAATTTGGAGAAGATTAGAACGATTTATAAAATCATGTAATGGACTATTCCGTATTGTTAAAAAGTTTGAGTTAAAATCACCAAGAATAATAGTATGTTTGTTTGTGTCTATGGCTGCCTCTAAGCTGTTTTCGATTAAATCCCAATAATCACGGTTTGCATTAGGTGGCCTATAAAACACTCCGACCAGATATTTGATTTTGTTATGAATCAGCTCGCACCAAACAGCTTCAAGTCCTGAAATATTGAGATCTGATCTTTGTTTAAAATAGATTGAATTACGTATGTACAAGGCAACACCCCCACCCCTCCCAACGGATCTGTTTTGTAAAATTGGAGAGTGATAACCTGGAAGAGTTAATAAGTCATTATCGGAGTTAGGAGTCAACCAGGTTTCTGAAAATGATAACACGTCGACATCTGAGTATTCTGCTTGGATGAGATCTAGGTTGGGTATGAGGGAGCGGACATTGAGATGGAGTATACTCAGGGTAGTTGGGCCAGGATTTTGGTGTAAGTCTCCGGAAAGTAACAATAGGAAGCGAAGATGGAAACAGTGTCTAGTAGCAGTATGAGAGAAGTCAAAAGTTTTACGATATATACCCTCAGTATTACTACTTCTGAAAACTAAAGCAGAACCAATATTTTTCGTATATTATACCAATGAACATATTCGGCTCGAACGTAAAGTTATCTGTAATGGAAAAGCTGTAAAAGAGAAAAAAAGATATGTGAAATAGACAATTAAAGGAAGATAAACACAAAACAAATGTACAAGATAATAAATATATACAATATATTACAAACAATATACACCCTGTTTTCATGACTGCACTGGGGTGTGTGGGGTTTGGTATGGTGGTAGGGGATTTTTTTTTTATGCGGGCCAGGATGTCAGCTCTCGTCCAGTATAAAGGTTGAGGCGTGTAGCCCGTGACATGATCAGTCGTTTGGAATGTTGTTGTTTTAACGGGACGATTGGAATGTTGTTGCTTTAGCGGGACAATCAATATGTTGAACATTTGGCTATTATAATATACAAGAAGCATAACAACAATGACACAGATAGGTTACCCTAAATAGAAGCACTTTTAGGGAGACACATTCACAAAAGAGTCATTTGGCAAACCTTGGGAAGGTGCACTAAGAGGAGTCATTTGCGGGCGCAACACAAGTTTCAGCCTTGTGCTTTCAAACAGTTTTTCGTAATCATTCGGAGTGCGGATGAGTTCGGTTTTACCACTTTTTGTTTTTACAAAGATTATACCATCTCTGACCCAAGTTTTATCGCATTTGTCTTCCCTGCACAATCGCCTGACTTTGTAAGCTAGTTCAGATCGCACTTTAGTAAGGTCGTCGTTGATCGATATAGTGTGGCACTTAAATACTTGATCCGCACTGGAAGTTCTTAAATTTCTAAGTTGTTTTGCATTTTTAACATAGTCAAGTTTCGTGTAGTAACCTCTGAAGCGTACTATGATTGGTCGTGGATTATTCTCTTGATTATATTTTGCTGGATCACCAACACGGTGGCTACGGTTTATATCGTTCCTAGTAATGTTGACGCCTATTTGTTGGCCAACTTTAATGACTAAGTTGTCTGTGGATTCTCCTGGTTTCTCAATTATGCCATGAATGCGAATCCCTTCCCGTCTACCGTATTGTTCAATGTCATCTAAACGATCATAAACATCGCTCAACTCTCGGCTTCTGGATTCTAATTTATTTTCAAGTTTATTGACTCTATCCTCCAGGTATTTGACATGCTCGTCGAGCTGAGAGGCGACAAGACTTGCCACGGCGTTAGCTATTGTCATTACCACAGTCTTATCTTTTAGAGCCTGTACAATTTGTTCAGCAAGATTCGAATCGCTCGTATTATCACTCATATTGTCTGAACAGTCAGTTTCAATAGATTCGAGATTGTCTCTAAATTTTTTAACACTTGAAGAACTTGATAGGAAACGTTTGAGATTTTCCATGAAGTCCGGTATTGAATTCTGATGCTGCTTGTAAACAAAGATGAGAAATTACTTACAGCAAAAATGGAAACAAATGTTGAAGTAAGATGGTGTGTCCAATTGGTCTCGTAAACAGGTTCACTGCGTGTTTGTTTTGGTTACTCGATATCACTATGATGAATGCTCACTCGAGTAAGATTTATTTCACTAAAAATTCCAAAAATTTCAATGCTGCATTCCTGCTGAATTATGTAAATATATTTGTTACACGTTACAGATTATTTGACTGTTTTTTAAAAGCAGCTACCACCATTTTAAGACAAAATTATCAGAGCTCAATTGACTGCGACTTGCTATCGGACGCCATCTTGTTACCAAAAGGATATATCTTGTTCTAAAATTTCCCTTAATGATTTCAAGGCCTCAGTACGGGGGATACTTGTAAATAAGTCAACAACGTCGTAACTGACTAACTGCCCTATGATGAGTTCAGATTCTAGTTTGGCACATAAACTCCCTGAGTCTTTGACATAAGATGGCACTTCTTTACCGAGTGGAGCTAATAATTTAGACACATATTTAGCAGTATTATAAAACACTGTTCCACGGGAATACACCAGCAGTCTTGCTTTAACTGGATTTTTATTGATTTTCATTTGGGCTTTAGCATAGGGTGCACTGGGGTGAGATATGTTTAGTTGTTCATACAGGGATTTATCAATCTGGTTTTCTTCTTTAAGTCTTTTCAAAATGGCTTTAAGTTTCCTGTCGAGTTTATTGGTGGGGTCTTGGTTTAGTTTCTTATATGTGGTTTGGTCGGAAAGTGTTGTGCTTATAAGTCTTTCAAGTTCATCTGTGTCCATTATGACTGTCGCTTTCCCCTTATCGGCATTTACTATGGTGATGTCTTGGTTATTCTTTAGTTCTTTTATGGCTTTCATTTCGTTTTTGGTCAGGTTTGGTTTGTTGGTCTTTGGTTTGGTTAGCATTCTTTGGATTTGGGATCTTAGGTAGTTGATTTTTCCCCCTGGTGCTAGTTGTTGTAAACCTTGCTCAATATTCACAATAAATGTATCGCTTGGTATGGTATTCTGTGTGGGGATGAATTTCAAACCTTTGGCCAGTAAGCTGATCTGATCTTCAGTTAGTTGGGTGGATGACAAGTTCACAACTGTTCTGTTGATGTAGTCTTGTTTGTTCCTTGCCTTTGCAGATTCTTGCTGTTTCTGTTCTAGTTTAAGATTGTTAAACTTTTTCATCTGTTTGGTTTTAATTTCTTTATCAAGTTTAGTTACTGCACTAATGGTCATTTGTTGGAATTTGGTCAGGTCTGCATGTTGTAGGGTATGGCTGATTCTGTTGAAAATTACTTCTTCCTTGTTAGCTAATACCACCTTATTCCTTCTATGTTGAGAGATTCGTTCTTTAATTAGTTTCTTACTAGCAGTATTAAGTATATCACGAGCATGTTTAGATTCAATAGTTGATTTCAGAGTAAATCCTTTTGGCACAAGATTGTTGTCGCGACATCTGAGCAAGAATGTTAAGTTATTTCCCACATGACATGATTTAGTCTGTATAGCCTTAATATGGTTAATATCCGATCGTGTCACATACTGATGTTTAATATAATCCTTGAACGACATTTAGAAGTATCACAATTCTATGGAATTCAGATGATGAAGTAGTATGTAGTATTAACCCTCAGAATGACCCGCTCATACTACTTCATCATCTGAATTCCATAGAACCTAGGATTCAATTCACCATGGAAAGAGAAGATGAAGAGCAGAAATTACCATTCTTGGATATACATATCAAAAGAAGAGAAGAACTCAACACTACAGTCTATCGAAAGCCGACCCATACAGACCAATATGTTAATAACCAATCCAATCATCACCGTCAAATTAAAACAGGCATAATAACAACCTTAACCAGAAGAGCAAAAGTTATTTGCAACAATGAAGAAAACTTAAGAACTGAAATTAATCACATCAGGAAAGCATTAATTACCAATAATGACTACCCACATAAACTAGTTGACAGAACGATTAAGCAGACCCTGACTCATACCTGCAAGCCACCACAATCCATAAAGAACGCCAGACCTTTAACTATTAAGATCCCGTTTATTGGCCCGCTCAGTTACCAGATCAAACGGTTTATCCAGAGGGAAACTGATGTCACATTCAGCAGTGGTAAAACCCTACAGACATTACTTAAAGCCAATGGCCGATTAGGTAAACCAACCTCAGACCCTCGAGATATTGTATATGAAGTACATTGCAGCTGTAATGGAAGCTATATTGGGGAGACATCCAGACCATTATCTGTCAGAATGAAAGAGCATAAAACAGCGACACAGAAAGGGGAATATCTTAAATCAGCCATTGCAGAACATATAAAAAATAACCCGACCCACAGTATAAATTGGTCTTAACCCAATATATTAGCTACTAATCTCCCAAAATGGAAAAATAGAACCATCAGAGAAGCCATTGAAATTAAGAGAAATAAACCAAACATGAACAGAGATACTGGCCACTACATAAGCGACTGTTGGGAAATTGTATGATTCTTGTTGTTATTAATAATCCTCATTCACTAGCTCATCCAGCCTTACTGTTATTGCTGTCCATCCAATCATAATGTGCTCTAATCTACATTGCTGTTAATCTATTTGATCTTATAATTATTTAACGGAGCACCTTTAATCATTGGTAATCCCTTATAATCAAGTTTGTTTAACTGAGTTGTTAAGTTTGGCTTCCAAGATATACCTTGTTATGGTTTATCACTTGATAACGTTACCTGTATGTGTAATGAAACGTTGTGTTTGAATTAATAAATAGAAGTCTATATCCATAATAATTGTTGTCTATTAATGTGCTGTGATACTTCTAAATGTCGTTCAAGGATTATAACGATGATATTGTCTTCCCGGGACACATCCAACTAAAGAAAACTATACAAAAGCCTAAGGGGGCATTCCGTAACTCTGGTGGTATTCTTGCTCTTGTCAGCACAGATATCTACAACCGTATTACAACGCACCAAAGTGTTTCTGATAACATTCTGTGGCTACTTTTACACTTAGATTGGATTAACTTTTGGTGTTGTCTATTTTCCCGCACCTCACTCATCTGTTTACTCTGAAGAACCCATCTTTAGTGTACTAGAAGATGAATGCTGCCAACTTCGATCGATGTATCCAAATGCAAGAACTGGTAACGGTCATTCAAAAGATAACATAGTAAACGGTGATCCTAAATACTTACCAATTGACGAAGAGTTCGAGTACGATGCTGACTGGGATATTACAAGGGTATCACACGGTTCAATTATCAACAGCCGTGGTAAACAGCTTATTTCAAATATGTAATGGAAGACTCCACTCAGATAAAGACAAGGGATAAATCACTTGCCTTGCAAACAATAGACAAAGTGTTGTAGATTACGTACTCTGTGGCAGTGAAACTATGAAATTATTTAGCAATTTTGATATTCTACCCGAAATAGAATATACACATATGCCGATCTCATTAAAGGTAGATCGAAATATAAATGACTCTGAATTTACTCCTAACAAACCAAAACTAATTTGGAACGTTAACAAGTGAAGATTATGTCCAAAATTGGGAATCAGTTAGAACGGAATTAGATAACATCCGCGAGTACTCTGATGTTCAAACCGCGTATACAGAATTCGTTAACATTTTACAAAAAAACCAAATGTTTCAATCTAAGACTACCAAGTGCCAACAAATCGAAAACTGGTTGGTTTGATTCGGACTGTAAGGAAGCAAGATCTGAAGTAAGGAAACAACTTCGCAAGTTTCATATCTCTAACTCAGTGGCGGACAGGGAACTACACTCTTCCTCGTGTAAATATTATAAATCACCGTGAAAGGACAGGTCAGAGAAGGCATTTAATGCCTAGTGCAGCTCCCTGGAAGAAACATTAAGAACACATGATGGGAAACGGTTCTGGAGAGCTATCAAACCAAAAACAATCGTAAACAAAAACTCAATATCAGCAACAGATTGGACTTAACACTTTATACAGCACTTAAGTGGCGTAGATATATCACCCGAATTTAAACAATATCTCTATAAACATTGATGATTATCTCGAAACCTACAAGGATGATCCATTAAATAATGAAATTAGCCTAAATAGAGGTAGGGGTGCATCAGTAAAAACGCTGTGATTTGCATACTTTTTAGACAGGTTCATCCTGAGATGTTGTAAAACAAGTTAAGACAATAAACAAACATTGCCCCCCTGGACTCAGTCCAGTAAAACATTTTATGCTAATGATTGTGAATTTAGTCCGTTCTATTTTTAGAAATCCTCTTTCTCCCGTTCTATTTTTAAAACTCCTCTTTCTCCCTTCCTTTGGGGGTTTTTGCATGCCCATTTTTGACTAATTTTGGGTCTAGATTTGAAATATGATGTCTGAAATTGCATTTTCTTTCTTTTAGTGGACCAAGTCCAGGTGACGGAAATATTCGCTCCACATTTCATGCCCGATCATGGATGTAGCAACCTGCAGAATAAAATACTCAACGTAATACTTGAAATATTTTGAAATATTAAATTTGTATAATAAAGTATATATTAATCAGTTGGCCTAAAAATAAGAATAAAACCCATTATAAATCAGAAAGACCTTACCATGTGCCCATACGGCAATTTTGATGAATTTTAATTAGATTGAGCAGAGAGCAGTAAAATCATAATGATTTTTCGCCTTTTCTTTCAAACTACAACATTAATACAATATATAAGGAACAAACTAAATCAGCGCTTAACTTCACATTAAGAATGTCCATTTACATTTTAAATGGTTTTATTTCAGAGACTGAAAGGTTACTATGAGTTACTATGATAGCTCAGCAACGTTGCTGACAAATCCCAAGGCTGAACATATTTCAGCGTCGACAAGAGTTCTAGATATAAAACGATATCAAATATGTTTTGTGGCAGTTAATTTGTAGTGTGTTTTATTACTGTGTATTGGATGTAGCTGTTAGTTTCTGATTCCCATCTGAGCGACGGTTAGCACTGTTTAATAAGAATTACCAGGAACAGTGTTTACGGGGAGAGGTCCACATGCTACATTCGCAGTCGGAATATAACCAAACTAAGCAACACGTAAGTTTTATATTTTGATTTCACTACCAGTACTTTGACAAATGCCTCATCTAGAATATATGATAACATTTTGTTTAATAATACATCATTCCACATTCGGAGAGTTCACGTAGCTATTTTGAATAATTACCCACTATGATAAGTTAAGATATATATAAATTATCTGACAAAACAGTACTGTAAGTACCAACGATCTTAACCGCAAAACGATAAAGGTATTATAATAACATTTCAAGGGAGGTAACTAATGAATATATTCATGTGAAGAGGCGAACTTGCTCACAAACTTATCAGAATCGCATAAATCTTATATAGTCCCTAAAGACAATTAATTTTTTCGTAACAAATTTGGAAATGGGACAGGTTTTTTTATGCTTGATTAAATTTAATACTTTTCTATGCTCTTTGTATGAATAAATTAAGGACATTGATATTTGATCAATATTAACTTTACTTTCTTCATACAATAAATAGATTAACTTTATTTTACTTCCTGTCCTTAGTCATTTTTTAAATTTAAATCTTTTATTTATTAAACTGATTTATCAAGTTCTTTCTAATGTCTAATTTGTATAACAAAGGTTTTAATTTAAACCAAAATCTCTCTTTGTCTTTGATGCCATAGGAATGAACAAAGTTAGGAAATCCTTTATAATTTCTTCCAGGACATTTCAAGAGGCTTTGCTTTAAGTGAAGCTTTCACTAAATCTATGACATATGTCTTTTGGTTTTTTTCCTTTTGACGAACAGGATGTTGAGCCTCAAAACGAAGAAAAAACGCATCTAAAGACTTCCGCCATTTACCAACAACCAGTCCATGGCGATCAACTGTGTCAGATGTCAACCTACCGGTCTTGCGCAAACTTGTAATGAATCCTTGATTAGGTAATCATTAACCAAATCCATTGGTAAATTCTTATTCCTGCCAGCAGAATAATTTACTGTTCTATTCCACATGACATCTTCTCTGAGCTTTGATGGTAGTAAATTCTTATTAACAATATTTGCAAACATTTGAAACAGACTTGTGAAGTCACGAATATACTGGCCGAGACAACAGGTTTTAATGGAGTGGAGAAATAGAGGTGTCTCTCTAAGGCCTCAGTTAAAACTAATACAGTGTCTTTAGTCCTGAATGGTGGGGGAGGGGGTCAGTTATTATATACCATTTCTCATCAGTAGTTAATAGTGGATCAACTGCTTTTGAAAGGCTCGTTTTTCACCTTAACATGAGTTGCTTCCTTTTAGCCTTTCTATATATGTTTATGTTTATTTTTGGGTATAGTAAGGAATTTATAAAATTGAGTTATTTCCCTTTTGTTTGTGGCAGCCTCCATATCTCCGTTTCTTTAAATTCGAGTCCAACTCTTAACACATGTAGTTGAAGCGAGTTTCTTGCTAGGCGAGCAGTTACCTTTACCATTTTAGCTTACAAGAATACAATAATGAGACCAGCGTGTACAATTGTAGAGAGCTCCTCTTGGCACGCTGGTTCAAACGGGTATGCCACTCCTGACTAATGTGACTATTGCGCCCTGTCACATACTTTCCATATTTTTCCGTAACGGTTGCAGAACAGGTTTATTCTTTACCTGGGACATTGCCCCTCCAGTATGTACTTTGGCCCCTTGCGGTCCACCAGTACGGTCTTTGCCTTTGCGATGCTCCTTCAACCAATTGAAACCTCGGATGTTCGTCGTCGGTATCATTTGCCAGATCGTCTTCAAATGTACTGAAATTACAAAAAGAGAAACAATTTATACACAAGAACAGGTGAAAATGACTTCTTATAGTTACATAATGGGCAAAAGGCGTCTATTTTTTTTCTAAATGTATTTTGTAAGTTTAAGCTTTAAATATACTCACTCTTCTGCAATATCTCCTGTATGGGTGTAAGGGGTGGTGCAAGTTTCTTCTGTTTCCTCTTGTTATTCCATAACACCGTCGGGTATACCGATGTTGTTCAAAGCTGGAGGAACATCATCATCTTCACATTTGGCACTTTTCCATTGGACCTCTCGACATTCCCTGTTCAGACGCCTGTATTCTTCCATGGATAGGTTAATATTACAGGTTCGGTGCTGCCATTTCTTGCACACGTCGCATGACAAAGCCTCTTGACGGGGACGCAGCTCAGACGAACGTATGATACAATCAGACATTTTCAGACGTAATAGAATGAATGTCGAGTAAGATTCGTATACGTATATATAATATTCAGATAAGAAGCCAAATAATCGGATATCAATAAAAGGCGAAACAAGGTAAAGATTATACAGGGGGAGGGGGGTTGCAATAGTGACGCATTATTCTCTGAGATTTTGTGGGTGGATAGTAATGGATATCGTATTATTGACTAATTTGCGGGGGGGGGGGGAGTTATTATTGATAATGAATGATTCTCGTAGGTGGTCAAGTTCATCTTCTAGTAGGTCAATCCCACATACATTGTGTGCTCTCCGAGTGAGGGTTGAAATTATACCTTGTTTGATCTTAGTTGGATGATTTGATTTATAATGAATAAATTGGTCTGTTGGTTTTCTATAGATATCTGTTCAAATGGTACCTGAGGTTATGTCAACTAAAACGTTCAGAAAGGGGAGTTTACAGTTAGTTTCTGTTTCGGATGAATGCAGTTCAAATGATTGATTAGGTTGGTTGGATCATGGTCTTCATCTAATACTACAAAGATATCATCCACTTTTCTGAGCCAAGAGAGAGTTTGGAAAGGAGCTGTTCTTAGAGCGTTGTCTTCGAATTCTGTCCTGTAAAATTATGTGATAAGGGGGCTTATTGGGGATCCCATTGGGAGACCATGTTGCTGCTCGTATAAATCGGATTTCCTAGTTAAATAGGTCGAGTTTAAACACAGTTCCAAAAGGGTGATGATGCTGTCAACTTTCAAGTCAGCATTAATACACGGTTGGTTTTCAATTTTAGTTTTAACAATTTGTAAGGCTTCATCAAACTGTATATTTGTGAACAGATCTACCACATCATAACTAATTAACTTGCCCGAGGTATACTTAGATTTAAATGTTTCACAAAATCTAGTAGAATCACTTATAAAGGACGATTTTGTTTTTCCAAGCAGTGCCAAGAGTTTAGCTAAATATTTGGAAGTATTATATAGAGCACTACCACGGGAGCATACTAATAGACGTCTTTGTGTATCTTGATTTGAGCCTTAGCTGTTGGGTGATTCGTAGGTTTGTTTATCAATTTCCCTTCAAGCAAGTCAATTGTTAAATCAAAATCTTGTACAAAATACGACGCAATCTAGAATTATATTTTTATTGTCGTGGATGTAGAGAATGATCATGAGGTGTTAAAACTGGTAAATATGGTCCCTTTCACGCGAAACTACCACCAATATATATAATAATATAAAGATATTCATGAGATACAAACAGATCGATTGGTGCATGAACAAATAAACCTGTTAAAATACAAGAAACAGATCTTTCATATTTGACGAGGTTTTCCATCTAACACCATTACGTGACCTACATGAAGTTCTAGGTTTGTGTGTCTAGAAAGTCTGAGGTATATTACTAGAACGGACTAGTCGGACACAGTTGTTGACAGTAATTATTTATATTTGGACTGTTCATTATTAAAGTTATCATTCTCATACATACCAAAACAAATTTGATTTATTCAATTTATTTAGGTTACTGGTGTGACAAAAGAGTATAATATTCTAAACAATAAAACCTCTAAAAGAATGATTCATACGACCTTGATTGCGCAGTCAATATTAGAGATTAGCCCCCGACCTTTACCCTTTTTTATGTTGAAATATATCCTTGTGTTTGGTCTTTTATGATTGTGTTAGAAACATAATGTATCTATTATGGGTATTTTATGCAACTTGATTTTATCAGGGTGTATCCTTTTTTTCAGATCGTGATATTTACTTACCAAGGTATAACGAAAACAGAATGTTCTAGTATTAAGGTAAAACAAAGAATATGTTTACCTCTGACCAGATCGCTTTTTCTTTAACATTAGTCTTCTAATACAAAACTGCCTTTATAACGGTATCCGAAATCTATAATAATTGACAGAATCTTTGACCTAATGTGACTGAAATAAAATAATCGAATAAAAAATTCATTTCTTACTATACAGTTAGCTGGAAATATACAAATATTTCCTTTTCGCTTTTTAATATTTGGCTACCTTGTATCAGACAACTTATAGCAGCTAGCTGGTTCTTCTATAAATGTCTTATTGCATTACTTTTGTGTAACGTGGTGACTGGTCTCTATAGTGAAATACCTGAAAAAGATAGAAACATCTATTTAGATTGAAATCTGTGGGTAAATCTTTTTAACCAAGGGAAAATGTGAACAGAGCTTTGATGAATATATTTCTTGTTAAAGGGAGTTTGTCAAAATATCCTCAGGTTGGGGTAATTTGTACCTTTAAATCTATTCAAAACGCTTCTTTGAAATGACTGTATGTATATCTCCTGATCTATTAGATATACAAGCCTCAAATTTGTACCGTGAATATACATTTTGTCTGTAGCCGTCCTAAACTATTTCTGGCCTAAACCGTAAATATACATTTATAAGGTACTGATAAAAAGCCGTCCTAATAGTTACGTAAACATATTATACAGAGTGGCAGCTCTGAACGTAATAGTTTATCAGATATGATAATAACCCGTGTATGCTTCACTTTAGTTTAATATTTATATAATACAAGTTATTTTCTTCTACGCCAGATTTATTGTATACGTGTAAATAATTACAGTAATTGATACTATTTATACGGGAGATTAAATGTACGAGGGGCAAAGAATTGTAAATGGGTAAAATTCTTTTATCTTCATATGCATCAGACAGTTAAAAGATTATAAAAGTGATAAAAAACGACACTGATTCATTCAGTAATTGAATACAATCAGTTGAAACAGGTCGAATCGAGTAAGACGGATCTTAAGGTAACTCATTTAACTTTATCAAATACATTATATTTTCAGATATTACCTATGTCATAATTTTGAGTTTTTAAAAATAGTGTTGTTGCCTTTAGGTCTATGAAATAAAAAACCTTCAGTCACACCATTGTTTTCTGGGGTGATCAATGTACAATATTTCATTAAAATCTGTCAAGAATTGTACCTTAGCGTTCAGTATATTCCAAATAAAATTCACATGCACTTGTACGGATTTAAAGTAGATTGTTAACAGGGGAGACTTTGGATAATATTATTAATCTTATCTCGATAAAAAAAATATTAGGCGTTACCCAAGCATGATATAACATCTTAATGTACAGTTGTAATTGCATGTACAGACATGTTTAGGTAGTATTCTTAAACTTGAAAACAAGCGATATTAAAGTACTCAATCCGTATATATGATATTATAAATTCACACGTCCTAATAACTTGTACATTTAAAGTTTAAAAATCAAGCGTTTTCATTAAACATCAAATAGCCATCTTTATAAATATTGTTATTTCAAACTTGCAGGTCATACATTTTGATTTCTTTTAAATTGATAATCTATTCATGTCGAGTAGTAATTATTAACGGGTAAGTCATACGTAAAATATAAAATTGACGATAAAATAAGATTCCTAGTCTCAGAAATAGAAATTGGACACATTCGTAATTACGTTTTAGCGAAAATGGATTTCATACCTTTAGATTCTATATATTCTTGGATTTTGTGTCAATCCCTTGGGGCGTATGTAGCGCTCGTTCTTAACCTAAACTTTGACTAAAGTTAGATTTAAGTCGAACTGTATATGTGCACCGCCCGCTCGAAAGAGGGAGCATGCTAAACATTTAGCCCATAAAGAGAAACATAGACTCTTTATTTTACATAGGTATATATACAAGGACATGGCCATAACTTTAATATCTAGTTTATAAGTCTTTGCTTTAGACTCTCCTTTGAAATTTGAAAACAGTTGTATCGAGAATTGTATGCTTTTGTGACTGAAGTTGGTCGTTAGTTTGGTACTGTTTTGGTAATTGTTCGAAATGTAGCATAGGGAACGACTGGGATCTGCTTTAGGGTGGGGATGGTCTGGGTACACATCCTGACTTGAATGTAGAAGTCGGAATGGTTTGTTAGTTCAAAGACAGACATAAGAAAGATCAGCGGAACCTAGGTCAAGTGGTGAAGATTCAGATCGCGTCGAAGAGGATTCTGAAAGGGAGAAAAGAAGGATGGTGCCATGGTGCCTTCTCAACGAGATATTTACCCCTGCTGGATTAGGAGTTGGTATGCGTTTAATTCGATAACGTGGTGACTAATAATTGGCGTTGATCATTGTCATGTCCATTTCAGCAGGTAAATGATTAAGACACTGTTAAACTGGGAAGAACACCTAATCAAAGGGCTCGATAGGCTGGTGGTAATCTTAAGATGGGTAGGTTGGTCGGTGATGGGGTTGGATGGAATACAGGGCCGTTTTATGGTACGTAATGTTGGTTTGGTGGGCGATTAGCGTTATGATTTCTGGTTTTTTTGCCAGTGTTGGACAGAAAAAATTATGTTTGATAATTGACACGCAATATTCGAAAAATTGTGAATCAAATTTTAGTTTTTGTACCATTAAATGTACACAAAAGATTGTATTGACCTGTTACACAAAGTGACTTTTATCACATAATATATTCAACTAAGAATAGATCGAATGATAACAGATATAATTATACGCACGAGTTATCATATACTTACAAAATATTACATTACGCAAGATTGATATATGAACGAGCCAAATTTGTTATTTATGAATGCAGTTCGAGTCGACGCAAGACGTACGTTTTAGAGGTAACAGTTTTAACTTTTAAATACATAATTTATTTTCAGATATTAATTTATTTTCAGATATTAACTACGTATCAATCTATGTGTGAATTAAAGAGAGTGATTGAATCTCAAATCGAAAATATTTAAAATGATTTATTTTCCTTGTTCTTGAAATCGCAAACAGTCGTATTCTAAGCACTCTATAAATTTCTAGGTAGATGTCTTTCACAAAAACATTAATGAGGTTTTGACATTTTCGGAGGTCAATCGGACCTGTGTCTCGGAAACGGGAATTATTCAGTTAAACGTATCAGTAATATAACTCTTAGCTCATCGTTGGATTTTGATAATCTAGATAAACGCACGCTGATAGGTGACAAGAACAATAGGGTTAACTCTTGTCGACTACTTATAAATAGGACAGAGTTATATCGTTCATTGGATCTCCAGGTTGGAAGTCGATGATAAAACATAATAATCAGAGAATAAATCAGAAATGAAATGGAGTTTTACATCCTTCTTTTCTGACGAATAAATCAGAACCTGTTAATTTCAAAATGGTGCCATAGATCAACCCATATCTCATCATAGAATAAATCCGATTCAGACCACTGTAAAACAATATCAGACAGGCAACTCTGTTTCTGAGTTTTCACAAAAACATTGATAAGGTTTTAAAATTCTAGGACCTCGGTCTCAGAAACTAATAGATAATAGTATGCATAGCTGGAAATTGTAGCCTACAAATCATTGTTTATCCAGAATTATACTTGTAAGAAAGTTACATTGATGAGTCGACGTTTTTAAACTGGAAATGTGATCAATGTGTTTTAAACGAAAATAAAGAAGATTTATAGACATGACACCGTCAGTGTGAGGTGAACATCGAGACTCTTTATATAGTATTATTAAAGGGATAGATAGATAATAGGTGTTAGAATGAACATAAAATATTAATTCTCAAGAATGGTCAATATGAGTATATATTCATCAGTGAACTTACCTGATGTCAAAAAGTAACAAAATCCCTTAAAATCTGGAAAACTCACAAAACTAAGTCATATTTGAAAAACGCTTAATTAATTTATTAAGAGTTTTTCAATAATCAAATACATCTTTATGGATAATTATTTAGTTTTTGGGATAATTATTTTGCTTTTTATGTTATTTATGAAAGAAGGTATATGTACTGATGAAATGAGCTCTTATTGGCCAAGTTTAAAATTTTAAAAGTTTATGTTCATTCTAAGACCTATTATCCCTTTAAAAACTCTCTGTTTATCGACGTGTTAGTACGAAGTAAAACTCCATCCAACTCCACTCATTTTCGCACCCAGACTGACATTTGTCTCTCATTTAGCATTATAGTATTCTAGATTATCCTTGTAAGTTGTATTTCAACCCTCTTATCATAGAATTTGATCAAGAATGTTTAATCTACCTTTTTCTTTTCCGGGTTGACATAGGGCACGTCAATATTACTTAAGGTACTTTTATACATTGAAATATTACCTCATCAATAACAAAACATAAGTGAATTATATTTAAGTTTCGTATCATTATATTAAGGTTACTGTGGTGTCATAAAGAGTTGAGAATAATTAAAACAAACCGAATACACAATGAATCATATTATTAACATTTCTACTATCAGTTCTGCTTTCTTATATATATATATATATAAACTGTTCCTCTATGGAGGTATTGTTTGATATCAGGACTGGAACATTGAATAATTAGGCCATCTAATTCTGGGCATCCTTGGACCTGATTAACGACCAGAACCATCATAGAGTTATAGTTTATTGCTTATATTTACGTTTTCAGATCATACCACTTTATTTGTGTTATCTTTCTAATACGCTCCGAAAAATAACGCACTTAAAAGGTTTATATAAAGCTAAGTTTACTCAACTTCAAACAGTGATTATATAAGTTCGTACGATGATAATAGGGCCGTCCTAGGGTACGTGACGTCGGTTTGGTGGGCGATTAGTGTTACGATTTCTGGCTTTTTGCTACTGGTTGGAAAAGGAAATTGTATTTGACAACTTACACGCCATATATGTCTGGAGGAATTCGAGATTAAACTTCATTTTTGTTTCATTCCATTGTATAAAGAATGAGTTATTTATGTTTGTGGCGGTAACACACCAATAATATATAGGATTACATTTGTTTTACATTGAATAATGAGCAGTGTATTCTATGGGCCAGACATGGCTACATACCTTACTGTCATAATTTTATGTTTTCATATTTTTGTAAATGTGGTATTTTCATGACTGTGATGCCCCCTCTCGAGTTAGCATCCAGAATAATAAAATGTACTTTTATTTTCAAAAAAAAAAAAAAAAAATTTTTATTCTAATATTTTTTGTTATATATGCTTAAGAATCTGAAAAAAATAACCCTCTAAATTAATTAGGTCACGCTCTAGAGCAGTCGAAAGTTGTGAATTTTGCTGATTTCGGGCAGCTATAAACCGGAAGTAGACGTCAAAGGTAAAGGTAACGAGATACAGGCTTCCAAACTTTAAAAAAATTTAAAAAAGCAAAAGCGAAATTCAAAAATCGGCGTTAAGAGTTTTTTGAGCAATTGAAAAAACTTACAAAATAAGCGAACATCACGCAAATCAGATTTAAACCCCCCGGGGCCCCCCATTATGATTTTTTTTTAAAACGAACATCACGCAAATCAGACTTAACCCCGAGGCCCCATTATGAGTTTTTTTTAAACGTGATATTTCAATATTACGGCCAAAGTTTCACTTCCTTTTTTCTTCTTCTTTTTTTTTTTGTATTCTAATTCAATAAAGATCGACATTTTTTTTTTTTTTTTTGGGATACATCAATTACAGCGCAAGTAGGTCAACCGGAAGTTTAAACCCTTTTTAAACCTAAGGTGAACCAAATTTTTGACTCTGTAATTGATGACACTTGAAGGCACCCAAATTTTCAGATCAATCGGTCTTAAAATAGAAAAGATAAAAAAAAAATGTGTGCTATGAATTTTCGAATTTCGAAACCCGAAGAAAATCGATCCAAAATTGCGACCTCTAGATCCAATTTTCTTATTTTTGCACATGTTGCAATGTGGCACTTGCTTTTCAGCACATTTGTTACAAAATATCTTTATTTAATACTTCGCAACAACAGAGGCTCACGGGATGTTGAACAGTTGCTGCAACTATTACAGTTTAAGCTGAATGCTCTGCACAGTTTTCGAAAAAAAAAACAATTTGGCAAACCGAAAACAAACTGTAAGATTATATAACGTAGCCTTCGCTTCGTTTTAATATTTCCGTAATATAAACAGATTGATTGTGCTGTGGTATACTAGTGTAGTATTCAATACGGGTCATTATACATAGTCACAAGACTGGATTACGTCTGATTGGTATAAAGACAACACTATATTCTCCTTATATTCATTCAGTTGAAGTCAAGTTGAACGTTCTAGAGGTAACTTTTTAAACTTTATCAAACACATCATTTATTTTCAGATATTAACTACGTATCAACTAAGTGTGAATTGAAGAGTGTTATCGATGTAAAAATGTAAAATGATTTATTTTCCTTGTTCTTGAAATCGCATTCAACACTCTAGAAATTTATAGTTGGATTCCGACAAAACTTAGTTACTGTATTTAATTGCCGTATGCAAAGTACATAAGCATTTACTGAATAAATAATATAGTTTTTACAGCCAAGTTCACCTCTGATAATCGCTCGATAGTGTTGACTCCATATAAATAAGACAGGCAACTATGTTTCGCAAAATACGTTGATGAGAGTTCAACATTCTCGGAGGTCAATCGGAAACGGGAATTTTTCAGTTAATCTAATCAGTAATAGTATTCATAGCTCATCGTTGGAATTTGATTAACGCACGCTAATAGGTGACAAGAACAATAGGGTTAACTCTTGTCGACTACTTATTGGTCCTTAATTGGATGTTTTTTTGGTTTTTTTTTTGTTAAGAAATCACCACCATTTGCAATCTTACGATATTTTATAATTATGTTTTGTTGATGTCTATGTACCATTTCGTATACGACAATAAAAAAATACAATACAAAGGTTTGGTGGGCGATTAGTGTTACGATTTCTGGCTTTTTGCTATTGGTTGACGGAAGGAAATTGTATTTGATAACTTACACGCCATATATGTCTGGAGGAATTCGAGATTAAACTTTGTATTTGTTTATTTTCATTGAATAAAGAATGAGTTATTTATGTTTGTGGCGGTAACACACCAATAATATATAGGATTACATTTGTTTTACATTGAATAATGAGCAGTGTATTCTATGGGCCAGACATGGCTACATACCTTACTGTCATAATTTTATGTTTTCATATTTTTGTAAATGTGGTATTTTCATGACTGTGATGCCCCCTCTCGAGTTAGCATCCAGAATAACCCCAAAGAAATGCTCATCGAAGCGACACTGTTTATTGTTGGTAAAAAGTTGTAACATAATGAACATACAACATAAGAAAAAGTAATAATCATTTGAAACACTTCGTAAATAATATAAAGAAAGACCCATATTTTAGTAAAAATACCACAAAACTAACGAATTCTCTAAATCTATGTTTGACCAGTCAGAAAATATGGAAAATTAACAAGTGCAAATTCTCATGGTCAATTAGTATGTAACGAACTAGTTGCGTATTGTAAACAAATCCCAGCATACCACAAACACACTTATCAGCGATAAATTAGTGACTTCATCATTTGACACAAAATAGTCAGCAAATAAGATTATAAACTAGAGCCACTTCTGGCACAGAGTGGGATTTTGCTAACGTCGCAAATTGCAACAAACAGGCCGAAACATCTGATTTTCTGGGATAAACTGGCCAAAGCAGTGGGGTGCAAGGAATTTTTTTGAAAAACTTTATTTCCTACAGACGTTATTCGCTGACCCATATAAATGGTAAATTGGTAGTTTACCCGGATGTGCTATGCCCATCTCATTTTTTTTTGGCGTCAATCCAATAACATTCACAATGTATATTCACGGTACAAATTTGAAGCTCGCACATCTAATAGATCACGAGATATACACACGTGCTGGACACATTAAAGATAGCAATGCAATGCATTGAAATACGCCCAAATGGCAGCCATACTACAGATACATATGTTAAAGATTTTTCTACGTTTAACTATATATCTCGGTAAAAAGTATCCTACAACACAAAATTCAGATCAGATCAACTTTAAGTCCCCAATAACCACATGCCAAATATTTTAATGACACCATATCTAACAAACGTTACAGAAATAACATGATGGCGATTAGCAGTAAGTCATGCTAGTTTACCAGGAAATTTATCGCAGGAATTATTAATTGATGCACGACTTTCACAAAAGGTTTGCTTCTATTATAAAAGATACATTCACAATTTCAAGCCGGTCGTCGGCAGATGTCAAGTGTTCTGAAGTTAAAACTAAATAAAACTTAGGTCTAATAAAGCCAACGTTTACAAGCGATATCTAATTTAGGCTATGGATATCGGGACGAATCAAATAAATTCTAGTAAGATAAAACCTTTATTAGGGCTACCGGTATTTAAATATTTTGTCGATATGAGGATATGGCCCTCCAACATAATGTAGGGTAGGACATCCATTTCAGAATTTGACCTACTTAATCGGAGATTTTCTTTGGAAAGTCAGTCGATAAGACTGTCGTCAAGATATTGATTCTCACTATTTTACATGTCATAATAACATTGTTTGACGAATGCACTGCATATTTTGATAATATAATAACACAAACACAAACCTTCGTGAAATATAAAAAGAAAGAAATTTAAGCTGTAGAAGTGACAAGATCGACATAATTTATTAAATTTTAGACTCGACAATCCAGTCCTTCTGATATCTATGTAATAGTAATTAGTCTGGGTGACAGAGACTACAATTCGCGGGTTTATTGAATTCACGCGTTCGGATTGGTTGTGACGTCGAAAAAGGGGAGGTCTGTCGAATTGTCAATATTGTCGACTGGAAAATAAGTACAAGACAATTACCCTGAAGTTTTATACTATATCTCGACCAAAAATTGCCCGATCAGCACCAAAATCAATAGGGATCCTCTTTGTAATGTTATTAACCCATATAACAAAAATCAAAAAGATCCATTGTGAATTGTAGACTGTAGAGTGAGTACAAGAAAAATGTGAACAGACACACAGACACACACACACACACACACACACACACACAGACAGAAAGACAGGGGTGATCACAATATACGACCAAAATACATTTTGGGCGTATAAAAAAAGCGAAAATACTGCAAAATGTACTTTTATTTTCAAAAATAAAAAAAAAAAATTTTTATTCTAATATTTTTTGTTATATATGCTTAAGAATCTGAAAAAAATAACCCTCTAAATTAATTAGGTCACGCTCTAGAGCAGTCGAAAGTTGTGAATTTTGCTGATTTCTGGCAGCTATAAACCGGAAGTAGACGTCAAAGGCCATAGTATAAATTGGTAGCCAGGGTCAATGACATTTGGCGTAGTAAATTTCAAGATCACCAAAGGTCAAGGTAACGAGATACAGGCTTCCAAACTTTAAAAAAATTTAAAAAAGCAAAAGCGAAATTCAAAAATCGGCGTTAAGAGTTTTTTGAGCAATTGAAAAAACTTACAAAATAAGCGAACATCACGCAAATCAGACTTAACCCCGAGGCCCCATTATGAGTTTTTTTTAAACGTGATATTTCAATATTGCGGCCAAAGTTTCACTTCCGTTTTCTTCTTCGTTTTTTTGTATTCTAATTCAATAAAGATCGACATTATTTTTTTGGGGGATACATCAATTACAGCGCAAGTAGGTCAACCGGAAGTTTAAACCCTTTTTAAACCTAAGGTGAACCAAATTTTTGACTCTGTAATTGATGACACTTGAAGGCACCCAAATTTTCAGATCAATCGGTCTTAAAATAGAAAAGATGAAAAAAAATGCGTGCTATGAATTTTCGAATTTGATTTTTTTTTGCTATCTGGTTGGAAATTATTTCAAGTTTCCAAAAATGCTAACCCGAAGAAAATCGATCCAAAATTGCGACCTCTAGATCCAATTTTCTTATTTTTGCACATATTGCAATGTGGCACTTGCTTTTCAGCACATTTGTTACAAAATATCTTTATTTAATACTTCGCAACAACAGATGCTCACGGGATGTTGAACGGTTGCTGCAACTATTACAGTTTAAGCTGTATGCTCTGCACAGTTTTCGAAAAAAAAAACAATTTGGCAAACCGAAAACAAACTATAAGTTTATATAACGTAGCCTTCGCTTCGTTTTAATATTTCCGTAATATAAACAGATTGATTGTGCTGTGGTATACTAGTGTAGTATTCAATACGGGTCATTATACATAGTCACAAGACTGGATTACGTCTGATTGGTATAAAACACTATATTCTCCTTATATTCATTCAGTTGAAGTCAACGCAACTTGAACGTTCTAGAGGTAACTTTCTAAACTTTATCAAACACATTTATTTTCAGATATTAACTACGTATCAACTATGTGTGAATTGAAGAGTTGTTGATTCTGAAATCAAATTATATCTAAACACTCTAGAAATTTATAGTTAGATTCCGACAAAACTTAGTTACTGTATTTAATTGCCGTATGCAAAGTACATAAGCATTTACTGAATAAATAATATAGTTTTTACAGCCAAGTTCACCTCTGATAATCGCTCGATAGTGTTGACTCCATATAAATAAGACAGGCAACTAAGTTTCGCAAAATACGTTGATGAGAGTTCAACATTCTCGGAGGTCAATCGGGAACGGGAATTTTTCAGTTAATCTAATCAGTAATAGTATTCATAGCTCATCGTTGGAATTTGATTAACGCACGCTAATAGGTGACAAGAACAATAGGGTTAACTCTTGTCGACTACTTATTGGTCCTTAATTGGATGTCCAGGTTGGAAGTCGATAATGAGAGATAATCAAAGAATACATCAGAACATGTTAATTTCAAAATGGTGGCTTAGAAAAACCCAAAGAAATGATAACTAATCATAGAATGAATCGGATTCAGACCACTGTAAAACAATATCACAGACAAGCAACTTGGTCTCGAAAACTAATAGATAAAAGTATGCATAGCTCGAAATTTTACGTTAAAAAAGATACATTCCCCTTAATATTATATATTTACGCTAACTGGCGTTTATTACTCGATAAACTGTAGTTCCACGCGTGACACTACAATGACGCAATCTAAGATTTGTGGCAATTTCATATAAAACAGTGAAATTGTTATAATAAAAATATGAAAAATATCAATATAAGATTAATAATAGATCAGGTGACATACTGAATAATAACGAATGCTATTATGTCTTTTTGTGGCGTGATCAAGTTCGTTTACACACCCAAAATGCTACTGTTGGTGAGTATTTTAACATATTATCTCTGATCAATAACCAGTTTAAACAATTTTTATTTCAGTAGAGTTATAATATGTACATTTACAAATAACAAAATATAGCCAATCCAGAAACAAGCGGGGCTTATATTAATCAGTTGGCTTATTTTATAAACAAATATGCATAACATAATACAGTAAAATATGAAACATACTAGTATATAGATGGTGAAAGTATGTACAATGATTACAATAAGATATCACCAGAGTGTACTCACTGGTATGATTAATTAATATTAGTTGAAATTATACATTTTAAATTTGAAGAGAGGTTTTGTATGCAGGAGAAAGAAGGTCAATTGTTCGGTTTTTTTTTATCAGAGTGTAATTTTGACAGAAGAGTAGTGTTCAGAGGTTTCAAAAGGGTGTCCACATGAGCAGGAGGGATTATCAGGTATATGCATGAAGAGTCTATGAGCGTTAAGAAGACTTTTGTTATGACGTAGTTTAGTGTGTAGAATTTGAGAAGATAGATTGCCGAGAACAGGGGTGAGGAAATGAATTTAAAGAGTTCAGTTTTGAATTTAGAAAAGGATTCACTATTGGTGATTTGATCTGGTAGATTATTCCAAAGTCGAACAGTCGAAGGTAAGAAAATGCATGGTAAGAAACTGTATTCCAGGTGAGAGTTCTAAGATGGTGAGAATTACGTAAGGGGTAAGGATTAATTGAAGAAACATACGATGGTAACAGAATACTCAGGTGCTGAGG
Source organism: Nipponacmea schrenckii (assembly GCA_030562195.1). Classification (NCBI taxonomy): domain Eukaryota; kingdom Metazoa; phylum Mollusca; class Gastropoda; family Lottiidae; genus Nipponacmea; species Nipponacmea schrenckii. Next base: position 2,830,932 of record JAUJPP010000011.1, read on the forward strand.
TGTCATCCTTTTGATTCTGATCAATAACGTAAACAAGATTTTGTTTCCATACTCTAATATAAAGGTAATTCTGGTGACATGACCTGAGAAAAGAATTTAAGATAATGTAAATGATAAAATCCCCTATTGAAATACCTTCAAAATATTGTAGTGATATTAATATATTTATATATCACCATGTGAATAGTTAGGATATTATCTCGTATCTATAGCTAGGACACAGTGACATTAAAGGCTCTCTTATATATTGAAAGATAGATTAAATTAGTTTTATGTCCTACTTTTCTGCACCTAGCGGACTTATGAAGAAGGACAGATAGATTGGATTGGAGTTTTACGTCCCACTCTTCTGCAACATCTGCAATATTTGTATCAAAAGGTCGGAGGTTGCCCAAAACTTTTAGATTTGAGGAGACTATTCCAAGATCACTTAAAACTTAAACTGGATTTGTTGGTAGAAATTACACATACATGTCTTTTATTGTAAAGAGTGGAATTTATAAAACAAATTTGAAGGAGTCGTGTCTGTTTGATAAAATTTCTATTGAGTTTATGCATTTATGCGATAAAATAATAGTACATATACTTACAATTAATTCAGATACTATTTTAATAAATCTGTAATGTAGGGAATACGTAGGAGAACGTCTATTCAACAAATGTGAAGGCCGTTGCCTACTGTACTTGTATTCTATGTCATTATGGCTCGCTATATTTATAAACATTTAGATTTATTAAACCAGGTGAGTCATTAGGGATATCATGAAATCTGAAATTTTAATCATGATGTTTCGAATTTTTTATTTACTTTTTATTATTTTGCTGTGAATTCCTATTTATATCCTAGACTTAGTAATTCTAATGCTTCATCAAAATCCATTGAAAATTGCAGCTTCTATTGTGTCAAAAATTCAATTTTGACTCAATTTAAGTAACTTAAGGTCAATAACTCAAAAATCGTTAAATGCAAAATCGTCAAATTCACACTTGACCGCGCCGTCTTATCAATTCAAATGCATACAACAAGTTTCATCAAAATCCATAAATTGGAGCTTCTATAATGTCTACAACGAATATAAAGATATGAGCAATAACTCAACGTTTTTTCGAAAAATCGTCTAATTCGAACTTGACCACCGTCTTAACTGTTCTAATGCTCACTCCAAGTTTCATCAAAATTCATAAAAACTCTTAGTTTTTATGGTACCCTCAACAATTAAAAAAAAGAAAACTCAATGAAAAATCGTCAAATTCAAAAGTGGACACCGTATTATCTATTCCAATTCTCATACCAAGTATCTTCAAAATCCATGAAAAATATAGCTTCTATTATACCTTCAACAAATATATAGACAGGGACGATAACTCAAAAACCCTTCAATGAAAATTCGTCAAATTTAATAATAATAATAAAAAATACCCTATTTATATCAAATGAAATCAAATACCCCATTTCATATTAAACAATTATTTTATTTATTTCTTTCAGAGACTGAAGTTTTCTATAAAAAAAATTTTACTCCGTTAAAATGGTGGCAATAAATAAGAACGGAACATCTGAAAACGGCGATGGTTCTGAGACTTTGTTGAAAAAGGCTGAAAATGTATCAGTACCTATTGGTATTGTGGTTACGAAACGAGCAAACAGATCCTGTCTTGTTGGAGTCCTGGCTGTCCTAGTGGTATTACTGTGTAGCGTAACTCTAGGTGTTAGCTTTTGGTTAAAATCTGAGAGCCAAAGATTATCACCATTCTGCTTACCCTGTGATAAACTGAAAGAATCAACAGGAGCAGGTCGTAAAGATGGTTCGACTTGTTGTATCAGCACGGAGTCGGAATATATCCAAACCATGAAACACGTAAGTTATACATAGATATTATTTGGTCTATTTGCTTGACTTCTCTTTCGGCTTCGACGAATTCACAAAGATAACTATATTGCTGTGGTATTAATTTTCTTGTTCGATTAACTTTCAGATATTGTTCGGATATCTAATGAATTAAAAACATATTGACAATATATTGATTCAAGTTTATCGCTATTCATATGTGCAAAGTTACTAGAGTGTATACGGTGGTTTGGTCTCTGTAATATAGACACAAGGTATTTCGTCCACAGTAATACAAAATCAAAATCTGTGCCTGCATTACTGTGACCTTAATACCTCGTACCTGCATTACTGTGTCCATAATACCTCATGCTCGTGTTACCGCGACCATTTTTGCGTGTATCCGACAAATTTTATAATTCAAGGGAAAGAACTGATCATAAAAATTATAAATTATATTATGTTTATTTCAGATGTTGAAGAAGTCTGAAGGAATAGCAGATCCCGATTCCTTAATTGCGGGTAAATATGAGTTTCTATTAAACCCTAATACATTCAGAAAGGCCAAATGATGATAGGTCAGAAGAGGGTTATAGCTTTGTTTAAAAGGTTGGGGAAATGAACTAGCAAAATAGATGGAAATGAACTAGCAAAATAGATGGAAATGAACTATGTCTAAAATAGATGGAAATGAACTTTGTATTAATTAGATGGAAATTCTAAGTCAGCAATGTATTTTGGTTTTCTAAATGAACTAGCATGACTAGATGTATAATGACAACTACAAAAAGTGAATTTTTATGAAACTTAGAATTAGATATTAAACAATTGTTCTTTACATTGTAAACCAAACTTCTAAAGGTCATGCAAATCTGCTACTTTTATTGTTTAAACTCTGCACTGACTAAGTTACTAATTTGACAATACGTATATTTTTTGAACTTATGTAATATTATACAAGATGTGCTATGTTACATTACTTTACAATACCAAATGTGACAGATATTGTCTTTCGAACTTCAATAAATATTTACTAACATTAAAGCATTTGATCAAAGAACTAATAATAGGGTCATATTTTTTATCATATTTATCGATTTAACTCGGCACTGACTTGTTTCACGTAAGTACTATACAATCAATGTACAGATGATTTTATTGAACTCTATGAATAATTTATGATTATTTACAAGTCCAAATTAGATATGATAAGTTACTGTACCGAACTCATAAATATTTGCTACCATAATTGTGATTTACTCTGACAACATGACTTGGCTGAACTTTTTTCATGCCGATTTTAAACTCTCACTGTTATAATAAGATTACATTTAGAAACAAGAGAAAATTTAGAACAGGATGAACGTCTTATATCCGTAGACTCATGATATCAACATCCTGTTTCCACAAAAGTAAAGATAAGTCATTACATATACAAGTAAAGTTATTGTTTTGTGATTTATTATCTGGTAATTCAGACCTTTTCTTATTACTTATACCCTAATAAGTATATATGTTTCAGAAATAAGAGATAATATAACAGAATACGATATTACTACACTTAACCGTCAGTATAGTTATGTATTGTTATCTACTACCATATCCTCAGACGTAATATATATAGTTTCTTATTACTATCCATATCCTCAGAGTAAGTTATTATAGTTTCTTATTACTACCTATACTCCTCAGAGTAAGTATCATATAGTTTCTTATAACTACCATATCCTCAGAGTAAGTATCATATAGTTTCTTATTACTACCATATCCTCAGATACGTATATAGTTTCTTATTACTACCTATATCCTCAGAGTAAGTATCATATAGTTTCTTATTCTACCCATATCCTCAGAGTAAGTATTATATAGTTTCTTATTACTATCCATATCCTCAGAGTAAGTATCATATAGTTTCTTATTACTACCCATATCCTCAGAGTAAGTATCATATAGTTTCTTATTACTATCCATATCCTCAGAGTAAGTATCATATAGTTTCTTATTACTATCCATATCCTCAGAGTAAGTATTATATAGTTTCTTATTACTACCCATATCCTCAGAGTAAGTATCATATAGTTTCTTATTACTACCCATATCCTCAGAGTAAGTATCATATAGTTTCTTATTACTACCCATATCCTCAGAGTAAGTATTATATAGTTTCTTATTACTACCCATATCCTCAGAGTAAGTATCATATAGTTTCTTATTACTACCCATATCCTCAGAGTAAGTATCATATAGTTTCTTATTACTACCCATATCCTCAGAGTAAGTAGTATATAGTTTCTTATTACTACCCATATCCTCAGAGTAAGTATCATATAGTTTCTTATTACTATCCATATCCTCAGAGTAAGTATCATATAGTTTCTTATTACTATCCATATCCTCAGAGTAAGTATATATAGTTTCTTATTACTACCCATATCCTCAGAGTAAGTATTATATAGTTTCTTATTACTACCCATATCCTCAGAGTAAGTATCCTATAGTTTCTTATTACTATCCATATCCTCAGAGTAAGTATCATATAGTTTCTTATTACTACCCATATCCTCAGAGTAAGTATCATATAGTTTCTTATTACTACCCATATCCTCAGAGTAAGTATTATATAGTTTCTTATTACTACCCATATCCTCAGAGTAAGTATCATATAGTTTCTTATTACTACCCATATCCTCAGAGTAAGTATCATATAGTTTCTTATTACTATCCATATCCTCAGAGTAAGTATCATATAGTTTCTTATTACTACCCATATCCTCAGAGTAAGTATCATATAGTTTCTTATTACTACCATATCCTCAGAGTAAGTATATATAGTTTCTTATTACTACCCATATCCTCAGAGTAAGTATTATACAGTTTCTTATTACTACCCATATCCTCAGAGTAAGTATTATATAGTTTCTTATTACTACCCATATCCTCAGAGTAAGTATCATATAGTTTCTTATTACTATCCATATCCTCAGAGTAAGTATCATATAGTTTCTTATTACTATCCATATCCTCAGAGTAAGTATTATATAGTTTCTTATTACTATCCATATCCTCAGAGTAAGTATCATATAGTTTCTTATTACTATCCATATCCTCAGATTACGTATCATATAGTTTATACAATGTATGATACAAGGCAGCAAACATCGGTCTGAATAATAGATAGTCATCTTGAATGATCCAGAATGGCTATCGGACTTATTCATCTTTATCTTACATTTTTTAAAACCCTTTTCAACGCCAGTGTAATTAAAATTAAACCAAACTTTCGTTCTTTTTTGTTTGTTTTTTAATAAGCTTTCTTTTAAATGAGGCCTAAGTCAGGGCTTAAAAACGGGCTTCTTGAGCATCCGTCATAATTATCTTTTGACCTTACGTAATGACCTCTAGATTTTGTGAGAGAATAAAGAAATTTGATTGGCTAAAGTAGTGGCTATAATAAAAATAAAACTTCTTAAAAAACATAACAAAAGTTTGGTGTACGCATTCGCCCTTTCAATACATGTTACCGTTTTTTTTGATTGATTTTCAAACTAGATAGAGACATATTTTTGATCAGCAGTAGTTGGTTCTTTGGAATGTTGAATAAATGGATTTTCAAGCGGCTGATAATAAAGGACTGGTATTCCAAGTGTAAAGGATGGTGCTGTGGCACTTTTATACATTTCATTTCATTTCTAAGTGTAAAGGAAGAGCAATATTCTTTACTAAATATTAAATATATACAATTTATTTCCAGATGTCCAGGATCTTCCACCTACCAGAACACTGATGCTGTTACCAAAACGATCCCTGTCTCTGCTACGTGGAGTGGAACTCAGAAACGATCATTTGATCATCCAAACCCGAGGCCGGTACCTGATTTACAGTCAGATCTATTTTAAAGTCATTCAGGGGACAAATTGGCCTTTTGGGCTGAACGTACTGTGTCATATAGTAGAAAGATTCAACAAACAAATACCAAACGACGGAATAGAGAAACTCCTACAGAATTTGTACACCCTACCCATGAGAGATCAATCCGGAAACACCATTTTTGATTTCCACACTAGTTATATTTCTGGTGTGTTTGAGTTGGAAGTCAATGATGAGGTATATGTCAGAGCCTCGTTGGAAGATGAAATATCGAGGTACCCCACCATGAACTATATTGGCATGATTAAAATGAAGAGGTAAAGGGAGAGTAGGGAGGGGGGTCCATTATTTCAGTTGTATCTGGGTGACCCAACCGTTACTTAACACCGGCTATCGAAGGGATTCGTTGGTTAACAAAATCATGTTTCCACTTTGAGCCCCAGTCACACCTCAGGTACTCTCGGACGCTATCCGGGGTAAAAGGTGGTGGTCGAGGTTTGACCTTGTACCGGTAAATGTGACTGCAAGACTATTTGTGAAATTTTACCCTAAAATCCAGGGTTGGCCGTGGTATTATGTACCGGTGAATTATATATTCACACAATTAAAAAAAACTACTGTCGATCTTCACGGTAGAGGATTCCATAGTTTACTTTGTACACTTTGTGAGATCTAAAATGAATTCTGAATTTTGCAACCTTATCATAATCAATTAACTATGTCTATTTGGCTTTACATTATTGCAAGTTCTGCATTCTTGAACGTTTAACGTTTAAGATGTAGTTTACATAATTTGGAATTTTACGGAATTGCAACAACGAATCCCTTCCAAGTATATCTTTAAAATGCTTGAAATGACATCACCATATATATAACAGGGGCGCATTGAGCCAAATGTTGCTTAAAATGGGGTGGTATATAATGAAAAAAGAAAAAAAAAGGAAGAAAAAGAAAAAGTTTTGACATATGTCTATTTGTACATAATTCTAAAAGTATAAAATATTTACTGTATATTTAATGTTTTCTCGTTGCCTGGAAATAGGATGGTGGGGGGGGGGGAGTGCTGGGTTAATGAAATCTACTAAGTAGTAATATAAAAAATTTTGTTTTAAACTATAATATATTATATTAAAAAGTCTCTAGGTTACTAAATAGTAATAATAATCTCCAATCTCATTTATTCTAATCTTTGAATAGCACGATTATTATATTGTTTTCATACATCATCTGCTCTAAAGGACGACATCTGGTTTGAGATTCGTTAGTGAAATAGGATGCTCCAAATGGAGAATTTGACAAGCGTGAATTTTTCTTTTTAAATTTGTTCCTTATATATTTTATGCTTTCTAATAAATATTTACTATACAACTATTGTTTGGTTTTCATATAGCAACTTCTATGTAGACGGCAGCTTGGTTGATACACGAAAATTTTTACAAATGACAGTTACATAATTCATAGGGTTAAAACGCTTTGACGATCAGCTGGAAAAATTGCCACAGGCTCTGCAGGTTATAGTTCTTCCTTTAAATTAAACTTTAAATCATTCTATTTATCCTTAGTAGGAGCACTTTCTGTATTCGGAATCTGTCAGCCTATGTCCATATTATCGGAACAACCTTTGCCTTCATGACCCTCTTTCCCACTCTTGGCTTATAACTGCTTACCTTTACAATTGCGGTAACGGTGCACGTGTATGGTTGAATTTGGACGTTGAGATATCAAACAGGAACTTCAGGATAGTTAAAGTATGAAGGTTTTACTTGGAATGAGCACACCATACGTTCGACCTTGGTAACGGCAATAGTGGCTAATCCTTTCTGTATCTCTTCGAGAGTGCAGCCATCCTAATCAGTATGTCTGAAAACTCCATTTGAGCAATTTAACGTGATGTAACAATTATGGCCATAATAGCTAATGATATGGATTTCAAAAGTAATTTCGAATGAATTCAACGATTACTAGAGAGCCATAACTTTTTTTTAGTTTTTTTTTTTTTGATTGTCTTGGGTTCGTTCACTGGCCAAGCCAGACAAACCTGGAGATATAGCAAAGGGGCATAGTTAAGACAAGGGTTTCTTCTGGCTTAAACTTTTTTACAATAAAAAAAACCCGACCAACTATCATGCTTGGTCGACACTTCAATAGACTCGAGTTAGTCTCCAGTAACAGGTATTATGTTTTATCTATTAATATAAGAATTGAGGTTTCATGCCCCAAAACTACAATAGACCACAACGTCCCAGCTGACTGGTATAGACTTAATAGAAATTATGTTTATGTTTATATCTGTATCAACATAATGGAAATATAATCCCCACCCCTTTACCATAATAACGGTTGTTTCCAAATTCCTGCGAATGTGCGGATTCCCAATTTTAACATTACCATGCATTCTGGACTCATTGTCTTCAATAATTCTGCTTTCAATGAACTTTCAGACGGTCGACAGTTGGATATAAATAGGGTGACCTACTTATTGTTGATTGACCTTCCTGTTTTTATTATCAGTTCATTTGTACTGTTAAATGTTATGTATTTATGCGCCAATCAGTTTTAAGTTATTGTTATATAAATAAATATTTAACCATATACTTCAGTTGATTTCATTATAAGTAATGACCTGTACATTTTTTTCAGTTTATAGATGTATAAAAAAGAACAACCTGTGTACACGTATATTTAAACCGCTATGGGAATTTATACAGTATACGCATTTTTTCTGTTTCTATATTCATAAACTGAAAAAGCACGTGGTGACATCATTTCATGCGATAGTTTTCGTGGAATCGGAATGATAATTGAAATGTCCCCTTTATACATCGAAAACATCTTTACAGTTCCTTTAATAATATCTATGAGTCATCTATGATTGCAACCATGCTGGTGTTATTGAATGTCTGAAAGAAAATGAAAATGGTGCATAGAGAATCAATGTAATGTTCTTGATACACAAGGCCTATCTGGGAACCGATAAGATCGATTTGCACCCTTTCCTGTTTTCATTCCAATGTATGTGGTTCCTGTAATTCCACTAAAACTAACACGTTAATGATGTCACTATAATAATCTGCTTAGCTTAGATTGTAAATATTAATAGTATTACAGTGTAGCCATAATACGTGTCAGCTTGAGTAACATTGCAAAGGCCACAGACATTTTAAGGAACGAAAACGGGAATAAAGCAAATTGTACGCCCTATTGCACATAATAAGTTGAGAAAAAACCTCTTTATAACCCGTTTGGCTTTAGACCGATCTACTGGTTTAAAGCCTATTATATTAAGTCTACTTTAATGTGTTCTGCTAATTTAATATAAAAAATTCCATAGACAAAATCCATATAATTGTCAACTTTGGCTAGTACTGATGGATTGCTTTGGCTAGTACTGATGGATTGCTTTGGCTAGTACTGATGGATTGCTTTGGCTAGTACTGATGGATTGGTTTAGCAGACGACAATTTAAATTTCGTTAGGGTAAAGGTTTTTGGTGTTTTATGTTTGTTTACGAAATGTCAATTCTTTTTTTTTTTTTTTTCGAATGCCTAAAAAGTCGGTCAGTGGCTCTAGTTGTCGCAATTTTTGATCGATTTTTCCGGTTTGCATTTTTGAAAACTTGAAACAATTTCAAGATAGCAGTTAAAAAATTTCGAAATTCGAAAATTCATAGCACACATTTTTTTGTTGTCGTTTTTTGCACATTTTTGCAACTTTGCTATTTTAACACCGATTTATCTGAAAATTTGGGTGCCTTCAAGTGTCTGGAATATGAAAACATTGGCAGAGTCAATTTTTACTTCATTTTCGGTTTCAACGTAAAAAGGTTTAAACTTCCGGTTGACCTACTTGTGCTGTAATTGATGTATCGCAACAAAATTTATGTCGATCCTAATTAATCCGGACTGGAAGTGAAACATTGTCCGTCATCTTGGAATGTCACTTTTTTGTAAAACTCAAAATCGGGCCTCAGGGTTAAGAGCGATTTGCGTGATATTTGCATTTTTGGAAAGTTCATTCGATTGCAAAAAACTTATGGACAACCGATTTTTGAATTTCGATTTGGCTTTTTTGCAACTTCCGGTAGAATTTTTTCAATTTTTAAAAGCTAATTTCTCGCGACCTTGACCTTTGATGTCATTGACCTTGGCTATCAGTTGATACTTTGACCTCCGACTGCCATTTCCGGTTTTATAGCTGCCCGAAAAAGCGAAATTCATAACTTTGGACTGCTCTAGAGCGTGATCTAATTAATTTAAAGTGTTAACCAACGATATAAAAGAAAAGTTTTTAAAATTAAAATTGAATTTTTTGATTTTTGAAAATAAAAGTTTGCAGTATTTTCGCTTTTATAGAATGTATGTATGTATAGCTCTTGATCTATTAGATGTACAAGCTTCAAATGATGATTCGGCCTATTTTGTTGCAATTTGTGACATTAGCAAAATATAGGTCACTGAATTTGGCTATCACTTGACAATTTCACATTTGACGTCCGGCGTCTACTTCCGGTTTTATAGCCTGCCCGAAAACAGCAAGATCCGCAACTTTGGACTACTCTAGAGCGTGACCTAATTAATTTAGAGCGTTATTTTTTTCAGATTCTTAAGGCGCTTTTTGTCCTCTTTCCAACGATATAAAACAAAAGATTTTAAAATGAAAATTTAATTTTTGCACTTTTCAAATTAAAGTACATTGTTCTTTTTTTAAATGTATGTGCGTATATCTCGTGATCTATAAGATGTATAAGCTTAAAATTTGTACCGTGAATTGATATTTTTGATTTGATTCAATTTACGCCAAAAAAAATGAGATGGTCGTGGCACATCCGGCTAAACTTCTAATTTACCATTTATATCGTTCAGCGAATTACGTCAATGGGAAATAATGTTTTACAAAAAGTACTTTGCACACAGATACCTCGTTGGTTTGGCCATATTCTCCCAGAAAATCAGATGTTTCGGCCTGTCTGTTGCAATTTTGGCTCTAGTTATGTATTTGTTTCAATACAACTTGTCTTGATTTCTCTCACATATTTCCTCGTATACTGGACCCTGAAACGGTTGTAAGTGGGATCGAGCCTTGAAATGAAATGAAATGTATTAAAGTGCATCAGCACCAAAACGGGCTATATAACACTTGAAAACGATTTAAAATAAAAACAAAAATTAAAACTAGAAAATCAATACAGTAAAATAAAAATTATCACAGAAACCCCAAAAAGGGCAACAAAACAATGCTAAAAACAACATCACAGAATGGTTGTAACCCAAAATGGGCTAAAAACAAAATAGCAAAAACAAAACTATAACACAGAATATATTTTAAAATTTAAAATACAGATTAGTCTGCTTTAAAAAACGCGACAACCTCCTCATAAAGAGAAGGTTACGCAAACAGATGGAACAAGGATCTGGCACGGTAGTGCTGAGATCTTATAGGTTTGAGATGCGTGCACTCAATCAGAATGTGTTTCACTGTCAGGCGAACCTGGCAGTGCTCACAGACTGGTTGAGGCTTTCGCTTGAGCAAATAACAGTTGGTAAGGTGAGTATGTCCAAGACGAATTGTATATTGAGATATTATGTATTTTCGATTTTATTACGTATTTCGACTTTGGCGAAAACGTATTGTAATCGTTCGGATTATTTTATTTTTTTTTTTTTTTTTGTAATTCTTGGATGAGTTTGCAGACAAACTGGTAAAAGGTGCAGAAATTCTAAATCTACAGTTGATCTTAGAATGATTTCTATTATCAAATAAAACAAAACCGGAAGTTCTATCTCTGACAGGAAGTGAGAACCGGAAGTTCAGGTTTTTTTGCTTTAGCAAGTTTATTTTCAGTTCGATTTTGACCGGATTTTCAGATTTGAAAACTTCAATGTATTTGTCAACTAACAATTATAGGTTTTATGCAATTAGGTTAAATATTTTACCCACGATTTGCAATTCAATATTCAAGGGTCATCGGCAAAAATTTCAGACCGTGATTTCTCCTTTAATATAAATGGTAAAATTTTGAAACTTTACCAGTTGATAGGCGATATGTTTATAATTTTTGAAAAAATGTGAAAAAAAAAATTCCACTTCCGGTTTAGCCTCAAATGACGTAATTACGTAACTTCCGGTCTATAACTGCTAGGTGAAAAGTGAAAAATGTTTTATAAATAACTTGTCAATAGTAATTGATTTGACCTAAATAATTAGGTCAAGCTGCCATATCGGCCGCCATTTTGAATTTTCGTTACAATTCTTAAATCCGAAATTCAGACACTACTGATAGACCGATTTTGATCAAATTTAGCACATAGATACAATGGATCATTATCTACCTTTTCTTGGAGACCGATTTTCAAATTTCGTATTTTCTTTCGAATTATTTAAATTTCGATTTTTTCAAAATTAGGTCACTTTAACGGGTACGGAAGGTGTGACCCACTTAATCTATGACCTTGAAAATTAGGTCAAATAATATTCAATATATTGTCTACGAGTAGATATTTTTTAATTTGGCTTACTTAAAAAATTCATAGAGATAAGTGTACTTAAATACAGCAAAAATTGATAATTTTCATATTTTCGCCATCATTAACCGTTACGGAAGGTGTGACCTAATTATTTTATGACTTTGAAAACTAGGTCAAATGATATTCAATATATTGTCTAGATGTAGGTAATTGCAAATTTAGCCTACATAATATTTTAAGGCTCTCGAAATACGTTCATAATTGTAAGCAATTCTAGTTTTTTTTTTTTTTTTTTTCGATTTTTCCACACCTTCCTGCTCTTAAACTACAGTAGTTGCAGCAACCATTCAAATTTCCTAGACCTTCTGTAGTGGCAAAAAAGTTAATGAATATAAATTGGAACATTTTTGCAAAACCAGAAGTGCAACAGTGCAACATTTGCTAAAAATAGTTTTTCGGCTCTAGAAGGCGCAATTTTGGCCCGATTTTCATCGGGTTTTCATTTTCAGAATCTACATACAATATCCAATAGGATAGCAGTTAAAAAATCCGAATTTCGAAAATTCGTAGCAGACAATCTTTTGCCGTATTTTCGAATTTTTTTACCATTTTTTAAATTTCTGTCCGATTAAGTTCCAATTTTAGGTGCTAAGAGAGACTATAAATCTAAACAAAATGACATTGTCAAATATTTTGCGTCACTTCCGGTTTAAGCTCAAAAAGGGTTCAAAGTTGAAATCTCAGATTTTCGGTCTACTTCCGGTCTAATTGTCACGGGTCATTGAAACTTGTGTTGAACAATATCTTTTTAAAAAAACTGGCCGATTTAAAAAAAAAATCCAGACCGGAAGTAAAACTTTGGCCGCCATCTTGAAATGTCACTTTTTTGTAAAACTCAAAATGGGGCCTCTGCGGTAAGAGCCATTTGTGTGATGTTTATATTTCTGGAAAGCTTAGTCGATTGCGATCAAATTGTTGGAAATCGATTTTTGAATTTTGCTTTTGCTTTTTTGCAACATCCGGTTGAATTTTTTCGAAGTTTGGGGGCTTATTTCTCGTGACCTTGACCTTTTAAGGTCACTGACCTTGGCTATCAGTTGATACTTTGAACTTTGACCTCTGACGTCTACTTCCGATTTTATAGCTGCCCGAAAACAGCAAAATTCGCAACTTTGGGCTGCTCTAGAGCGTGACCTAATTAATTTAGAGTGTTAATTTTTTCAGATTCTTAGATTGTTTTTTGTCCTCTTCCCAACGATATATAACAAAAGTTTGTAAAATGAAAATTGAAGTTTTTGATTTTTGCAAAGAAAAGTACATTTTGCCGTATTTTCGCTTGCTTGAAATGTATGTGTGTATATCTCGTGATCTATTAGCTGTACAAGCTTCAAATTTTTACTGTGAATATACATTTTGAATATGATAAGATTCCCCTCTAAAAAAACGAGATGGGCGTGGCACATCCGGGTGAACTTCAAATTTACCATTTATATCGGTCAGCGAATTACGGCTGCAGTAAATAACGTTTTTCAAAAAAGTACCTTGCATACATATATCTCATTACTTTGGCCAGTTTATCCCAAAAAATCAAATGTTTCTGCCTGTTTGTTGCAATTTTGCGACATTTGCAAAAAATCATTTTTTTTTTTAGTTTGGGGGCTTATTTCTAGTGACTTTGACCTTTGGTGACCTTGACCTTTACAAGGTCATTGGTCACTGACTTTAGCTATCAGTTGACAATTTGGCAATTCTGGCGTCTATTTCCGGTTTTATAGCTGCTCGAAAGCAGCAAAATTTGCAACTTTGGACTACTCTAGACCGTGACCTTATTAATTTAGAGGGTTATTTTTTTCAGATTCCGAAATCGCCTTTTGTCCTCTTTCCAGCGATGCACAACAAAAGTTTTTAAAATGAAAATTTAATTTTTGGACTTTTAAAATTAAAGTACATTTTGCTTTTTTGAAACGTATTTGTGTATATCTCGTGATCTATTAGATGTACAAGCTTCAAATTTGTACCATTAATATATATTTTGTATGAGATTAGATTTACGCAAAAGTAAATTAGATGGGCGTGGCACATACGGGTAAACTTCCAATTTACCAGTTATATCGGTCAGCGCTTTACATCTGTAGGAAATAACATTTTTCCAAAAAATTCTTTGCACACAGATACCTCGTTGCTTTGGCCAGTTTCTCCCAGAAAATCAGATGTTTCGGCCTGTTTGTTGCAATTTTGCAACGTTAGCAAAGTCCCACTCTGTGCCACGTGTGGCTCTAGTTTTTTTTTTCCAATGTATTGCCCCATGGGCTGAATGTGAGACAGGACCATGTCCTTGTGTATTGGGCCTAATTCTGACCCATGTAAAATAAAGAGTTTATTATTATTATTAGTATTATACAAAACAACTTCATTTCTCCTGTTGGCACAATAGGAGGATGGCCAGTCCCCCAAGACAGGTTTGATAGCATGAAGTTTGTTTGTATCTGCAGCATCCCATTTTTGCTGCCATCGTTGCAAAATAAAGTCCTTATCACCGACTGTGTAAGGCAAGGAATAGGGGGAGACAGCCTTAGCCGCCGCATCTGCCTTGTCATTTCCCCGTATGTCCATGTGACTGGGGAGCCAACAAAGAACAATGTCCTTTTTTGGCCCAGAGAGCTTGTAAATATCTCCGATTATTGGGTGCACAAGCTGGATGTTATGAATAGCTTGTAATGCGGACAGAGAATCAGAATAGATAATACATTTTTTAATGATGATGAGGAGGACTGAAAGAACTCGAGTGCCTGTAAAATTGCAACGAGTTCTGCAGTAAAAATAGAGGCTGCTGGAGGAAGGGATACAGATAGGACTTCGGATGGTGTCACTGTTGCAGCTGCCACCTTATCACCATCCTTGGACCCATCTGTATAGAAAGGAGCATAATCCCCATATTTAGTCCTTAATTCAAAAAATTTCGACTTTAAGACAATCGAGCTTGTCTGTGACTTCTTATTGCTTGATCTATCTGAAATGGAGCAATTGACTAAGGTGGAATTGTGGTCATTATGAAGTTCGCCATACTGTCGTGGCTGATACCAGCCGCTGACAAAAGTGGTTGAATGCGGACTCCAATTGAAGAAATCGCACGAGGCCTCATACAAATTCTAAAAATAAGTACTAAATACGGGACGGTGAGCCGGATGTTATGGCAAGATGCTATTTTTATAGCGTACTGCAGTGAAAGTCTGTCACGTCTGTCGTACAATGAGGAAAAACGTTGTACAGGAGCAGCTCCATGGACAATTTAGCGCTACCCCCTTCCTTGCATTTAGAAGCTCTTGCTTGGTTTTCAATTATATCCCTTAAGTGGCGTTATTAACATTCGTTGATTTAAACAATATTTATTAATACAAATAAAACATTTTACAAAACAAATTAATACAGGATACAAAGACAAGCCAATAAAGGCTTATATAAGTTTGCTTCCTTGTGGGGTGGAGCATTGTTTAGAAAGATGTACAAAATAAGATATATACAATAATAAGTGAGGATATAAAACAATCAATAAATAAATCAAAGTGAAATAAATTAATTAATAAAAAGAAATAAATATGAAAAATATGTATACTAGTAAATAAATCCGAGAAAATAATAATAATAATAATAATAATAATAATAATAATAATAATAATAATAATAATAATAATAAATAAGTTAATAAATAAATAGATAGATAAAAAAGAAAAATAAATAAATAAATAAAAAGACCAGTCTCGAAATTAGGTCTCATAGATCGAAGCGTTTCGAGGCCTTGATGAATTGGTG
>JAUJPP010000011.1:2847401-2867364 GCA_030562195.1 Nipponacmea schrenckii
GCTGACTTGAAAGTTAACAGCATCATCCCCCTTTTTGGAACTGTTTAAAGTCGACCTATTTAACTAGGAAATCCGATTTATACGAGCAGCAACATGGTCTCCCAATGGGATCCCCAATAAGCCCCCTTATCACATAATTTTACAGGACAGAATTCGAAGACAACGCTCTAAGAACAGCTCCTTTCCAAACTCTCTCTTGGCTCAGAAAAGTGGATGATATCTTTGTAGTGTTAGATAAAGACCATGATCCAACCATCCTAATCAATCATTTGAACTGCATTCATCCAAGAATTAAATTTACATACGAAACAGAAACTAACTGTAAACTCCCCTTTCTGTACGTTTTAGTTGACATAACCTCAGGTACCATTTGAACAGATATCTATAGAAAACCAACAGACCAATTTATTCATTATAAATCAAATCATCCAACTAAGATCAAACAAGGTATAATTTCAACCCTCACTCGGAGAGCACACAATGTATGTGGGATTGACCTACTAGAAGATGAACTTGACCACCTACGAGAATCATTCATTATCAATAATAAGTAATAGCAAATTAGTCAATGATACGATAACCAATACTATCCATCCACAAAATCAACATAACTCAAGAGAATAATGCGCCTCTCAAAATGTCGCCAACCATCTTTACAGAATTACCTGCAAGGCGATAGAAGATTTACCAAATCTACCACTGATCCAAAAGGTGTTGTATATAAAGGATATTGGCCGACTGCTGTTCGTTAAGTCTAATATGACGACTGCACAAGGACCGAAGGTCCGAGTGCTGACGTCATATTAGACGAAACGAACAGCAGAGGCCAATATTCTACTTAAAAGACAATTTGAACTATGGTCAAATTTGAACATGGTCAGATTTGAACACTCATTTAAACTATAGTCACATTCTAAACTATGGTGAGTGCATGTTGTTAAAGCTAATCATGTGACTAATATGATCGGATACTAAAACGACACCACCAAAAACCTTCTACCATAAATGTAACCAGGAAGTATAGCAGGTAAATAAAACATGAGCTTATTCGAGTACGGAAATTTGGAAGTAGAATGGAATGAATGTACGGACGATAGTGACATCGAATTGTTAACAGCATCACAGAAAATTGAAGCAGAATATTTGCCTGAACATACTGCGAACGACAGCGATATTGAACTTTTAAATTCATCACAACAAATTGAAATGGAATACTATGGAGCACTTTTTTCTGACATTAGTGATGATGACAAGATTGAATGTGGTCAATCCAAGGTGTCTACAGTGGACAATAATAGAATTGAACAACAAACTTGTTTTGGACCATATTCTGAAATCAGAGAGCCTGACACATCTTCGGAAAAACAGAAAGGTGGCAACGCGCGTTTTACAGATATATCGCATGAACAACTAAATGATTTGGCATTTTCAAGACTTCCAGAGAATACTATCGCCAAGAGTAAATGGGCGATTCGAGCATTCGTAAATTGGAGTGAGTACCGTAAATCCAAAGCGAGCAACTCAAAAAGTGTACAAAAGGACATTTTGGATATGGACAACAAAGAACTAAATGATTGTTTAAGTTTCTTTATTGCTGAAATAAGAAAACAAGACGGGAGTGAGTACATGGGTAAAACATTATATGAACTAATTACAGCAATTCAATATCATTTACGGATTAACGGAGTTATTGTTAACTTTTTAACAGACGACCAATTTATTGGACTAAGAAGTGTACTCGATGGAAAAATGAAAGAATTGGCTCGCAAAGGGATCGGATTAACTAAAAAACAGGCAGACATAATTACAGAAGAAAATGAAGAAATTTTATGGAGAACCGGAATTCTAGGGTCTGATACACCAAAGAAATTGCTGGATACTATATTTTATCTTATCGGACTCTGGCAAAGAGCACAGGCAATTACGTTATGGTGCACACTCCCAAATCACCTTACATACATCGGATTCAGGAGTAAGGTATTTAAAATATACAGAAGATGTCTCGAAAAGCAACCAAGGGGGTATAAAACATTTAAAACATTCACAGAAGTGTGTAAAGGCATTCGAAAATAGAAGTAACCCAGAAAAATGTATTGTACAGCTGTACGAAAAATATGTCAATTTGAGGTAGGTTTTTAATGTGAAAAAATTTCAGAATTGAGAATTTCTTTCAATGCATAATAGAAATCTTACACAACCTGCATCGGGAGAAGCTTCTCCTTTTATTTAATGTTACCAATTTTGCTGAGTGTATTTTTGTATTTTATTCAGAGATTATGTTTACATGAGTTCATTATATGACACCTGGGATAAATGTGTTTATTAAATCAGTTATTATCTTATCTTATCATCATTACGTGTCTGTGGTTAGATCCTGTTTTTTTGGATCTTGTTAACCAAAATATAGATTCCCAATGGCGGAATGTTATAATCTTGGTAATCTATATTAAATGTTTGTATTTCACATTACAGGCCAAGCAACTGTTCCAGTGACGCATTCTATTTACAGCCGAGTAAGATGTTTAGCACTAAAGTTTGGTATAATAGAAGTCCACTTGGAGTACACACTTTACAAGGATTAGTTAAAAACATGTGTTCACGAGCAGGAATTAAAGGGTACTTTACAAACCATTCTTTAAGGGCTACTGCGGCCACGCGACTTTATAATGCTGGGCTCGATGAGCAATTGATTGCTGAAACTACGGGACATTCGTCTGATGCTGTTCGTGCCTATAAGAGAACAAGCGAGGAACAATTAAAAACCGTCAGTGACATAATTCAAAATAAGAAGCCTAAACTCCAGAAGGAACAACCGACAGAACACTGCAATGATGAAAAATTGAAAGATGTTGAGAATTCAGAACCCAGACATCTTTGTATTGAAAACAAGCACTTCAAGTTATCCTTAAAATTTTATACCAATAAAAACTTGTAGATCGTTGTCAATTTTGTTCCCCCTCCCCTTTCCAAACCCGAGTCTCCAATTTTACATCTCCATTTTGAGTCTAATATTTCCTCCATTTTGAGTCCAATATTTCCGCCATTTTGAGTCCAATATTTCCGCCATTTTGTCCAAATAATGTACTGACCTGATTATACCCGTATCATTATGTGAAATAATGGTACTCGAACATCAAAGAGTGACGTCACGATTGTCTTTTAAATACACTTAAATGTTGTTGCAAAGAAAGTTATATTGGCGAAACCTGTCGACGTATATCAGTACGTGTCAAAGACCACAAAACCGCCTGTAACAAGAATGAAATAGAAAAATCTGCAAAAGCTGAACACATAAAGAAGTACCCTAACCACAGCCTAAATTGGAACCCGGAAATCCTAGCCACCAACCTGCCAAAATATAAAGATCGAGTTATAAGAGAAGCAATCCAGATAAAGAAGTATAAGATGAATAGGGATAACGGACACTATCTGCCAAATTTATAGGATGACTTAATACTCTTACTAGCATCTCTATTGCAACCCCCCTCCCCCTGTATAATCTTTACCTTGTTTCGCCTTTTATTTATATCCGATTATTTGGCTTCTTATCTGAATATTATATATACGTATACGAATCTTACTCGACATTCATTCTATTACGTCTGAAAATGTCTGATTGTATCGTATATTCGTCTGAGCTCATTGCTCGTCAAGAGGCTTTGTCATGCGACGTTTGCAAGAAATGGCAGCACCGAACCTGTAATATTAACCTATCCATGGAAGAATACAGGCGTCTGAACAGGGAATGTCGAGAGGTCCAATGGAAAAGTGCCAAATGTGAAGATGATGATGTTCGTTCTGCTTTGAACAACATTAATATATTTGACGGTGTTATGGAATTACAAGAGGTAACAGAAGAAACTTGCACCACCCCTTACACCCATACAGGAGATATTGCAGAAGAGTGAGTATATTTAAAGCTTAAACTTACAAAATACATTTAGAAAAAAAATAGACGCCTTTTGCCCATTATGTAACTATAAGAAGTCATTTTCACCTGTTCTTGTGTATAAATTGTTTCTCTTTTTGTAATTTCAGTACATTTGAAGACGACGAACATCCGAGGTTTCAATTGGTTGAAGGAGCATCGCAAAGGCAAAGACCGTACTGGTGGACCGCAAGGGGCCAAAGTACATACTGGAGGGGCAATGTCCCAGGTAAAGAATAAACCTGTTCTGCAACCGTTACGGAAAAATATGGAAAGTATGTGACAGGGCGCAATAGTCACATTAGTCACATTAGTCAGGAGTGGCATACCCGTTTGAACCAGCGTGCCAAGAGGAGCTCTCTACAATTGTACACGCTGGTCTCATTATTGTATTCTTGTAAGCTAAAATGGTAAAGGTAACTGCTCGCCTAGCAAGAAACTCGCTTCAACTACATGTGTTAAGAGTTGGACTCGAATTTTAAAGAAACGGAGATATGGAGGCTGCCACAAATAAAAGGGAAATAACTCAATTTTAAAAATTCCTTACTATACCCAAAAATAAACATAAACATATATAGAAAGGCTAAAAGGAAGCAACTCATGTTAAGGTGAAAAACGAGCCTTTCAAAAGCAGTTGATCCACTATTAACTACTGATGAGAAATGGTATATAATAACTGACCCCCTCCCCCACCATTCAGGACTAAAGACACTGTATTAGTTTTAACTGAAGCCTTAGAGAGAAACCTCTCCACTCCATTAAAACCTGTTGTCTCGGCCAGTATATTCGTGACTTCACAAGTCTGTTTCAAATGTTTGCAAATATTGTTAAGAAGAATTTACTACCATCAAAGCTCCTAAACAAGGATTCATTACAAGTTTGCGCAAGACCGGTAGATTGACATCTGACACAGTTGATCGCCATGGACTGGTTGTTGGTAGCTTGCTTTAAATGCGTTTTTTCTTCGTTTTGAGGCTCAACAGCCTGTTCGTCAAAAGGAAAAAAACCAAAAGACATATGTCATAGATTTAGTGAAAGCTTCACTTAAAGCAAAGCCTCTTGAAATGTCCTGGAAGAAATTATAAAGGATTTCCTAACTTTGTTCATTCCTATGGCATCAAAGACAAAGAGAGATTTTTGTTTAAATTAAAACCTTTGTCAAAAAAAAAAAATAGACATTAGAAAGAACTTGATAAATCATTTTAATAAATAAAAGATTTAAATTTAAAAAATGACTATAGACAGGAAGAAAAATTGTCTTTAGGGCCTATATGAGATTTAAGCGATTTTGATAAAGTTTGTGATCAAGTTCGCCTCTTAACATGTATATATTCATTAGTTACCTCCCTTAAACTGTAAATTTTGACTTGTATAATTATTCTTTTTCATATATGATTATTAGACTTCCTTATGTTGGTCCAGTAGATGGTATCACTACCATTGTATTTTATTGTTGATTTCGGGTTTCGTTTTGCGGTTAAGATCGTTGGTACTTACAGTACTGTTTTGTCAGATTATTTATTTATATCTTAACTTATCATAGTGGTTTAAAAGATGAGTATTACTTCCTAATAATTCAAAATAGCTACGTGAACTCTCCGAATGATGTATTGATAAACAAAATGTTATCATATATGCTAGAAGAGACATTTGTCAAAGTAATGGTAGTGAAATCAAAATATAAAACTTACGTGTTGCTAAGTTTGGTTATATTCCGACTGCGAATGTAGCATGTGGACCTCTCCCCGCACACACTGTTCCTGGTAATTCTTATTAAACAGTGCTAACCGTCGCTCAGATGGGAATCAGAAACTAACAGCTACATCCAATACACAGTTATAAAACACCACAAATTAACTGCCACAAAACATATTTGATATCGTTTTATATCTAGAACTCTTGTCGACGCTGAAATATGTTCAGCCTTGGGATTTGTCAGCAACGTTGCTGAGCTATCACCAATTTCTGATATTGCTACCATTTGAATTAAGTACATTATTTATTATAGTAACCTTTCAGTCTCTGAAAGAAGAAATAAAACCATTTAAAATGTAAATGGACATTCTTAATGTGAAGTTAAGCGCTGATTTAGTTTGTTCCTTATATATTGTATTAATGTTGTAGTTTGAAAGAAAAGGCGAAAAATCATTATGATTTTACTGCTCTCTGCTCAATCTAATTAAAATTCATCAAAATTGCCGTATGGGCACATGGTAAGGTCTTTCTGATTTATAATGGGTTTTATTCTTATTTTTAGGCCAACTGATTAATATATACTTTATTATACAAATTTAATATTTCAAAATATTTCAAGTATTACGTTGAGTATTTTATTCTGCAGGTTGCTACATCCATGATCGGGCATGAAATGTGGAGCGAATATTTCCGTCACCTGGACTTAGTCCACTAATTCATT
This sequence comes from Nipponacmea schrenckii, assembly GCA_030562195.1. Classification (NCBI taxonomy): domain Eukaryota; kingdom Metazoa; phylum Mollusca; class Gastropoda; family Lottiidae; genus Nipponacmea; species Nipponacmea schrenckii. Next base: position 2,853,746 of record JAUJPP010000011.1, read on the forward strand.
TGCCATCTATTTCCATCACAAAATTCAACCTTCTAGAACTTTTTCAGAAATCTCGTTGAATACTTTCTTATATGTCACATGAAAGCCAGGCCAATACTTGGTTTCTGTACAAAAACTAAACAAAATGAAAGTAAACCACTACATTTTATCAACATCCGCTTGACTGTCACTGCACACAAAACCACTATTTGTAGAAATAACCTTCCGCCAATTAAATGTCTCATTATCTCAGAAATTCTGAAAGAAAATGCAATTTCAGACATCATATTTCAAAACTAGACCAAAAATTAGTCAAAAATGGGCATGCAAAAACCCCCAAAGGAAGGGAGAAAGAGGATTTCTAAAAATAGAACGGACTAAATTCGTATACAAATACAATCATTAGCATAAAATGTTTTACTGGTCTGAGTCCTATATAGGGGGGCAATTTTTGTTTATTGTCTTAACTTGTTTTACAACATCTCAGGATGAACCTGTCTAAAAAGTATGCAAATGACAGCGTTTTTACTGATGCACCCCTACCTCTATTTAGCCCTCTATAAGATATCATTGATGGGGCTTCTTACACTAAATCAATCATAACTTTCTTATTTCTCTAAATAAATGAAATTTGTAAAGACTAATAAGTATTGTAACATAATTCCAGCCTACAAACCCCAAAAAGGCAGAAAAAATGGCAACATTTGTTACCTAGTTTGCCTTCAATGTCTTTACACTCATTCTGAAATCTTCATAATTATCATAAATTTGAGTTTGAAATTGCTCCAGAGATAATTCAGGCTGTTTTTACTATCCAAAAAGCATTCTACAGTCTCCTAGTTCCAAGAAAAAGGCATACCATACATTGAAGTGGACTTTCAGGGCAGCTATAGAAACTGTATTCTTGAGGTCTGAATAATACATAAGAAAAACCAAATTCAAATGGTTGAAATAAGGAATATCTGCATTAGGAATATCTGCATTAGGAATTTTATTAGGACTTCATAGCCTCTTCAAAATGGCTTTGTTTACTAGATATTTAAAGTAGAAAGTGAAAAAGCGAAAAAAGGATTTTTTGAAAACTCAATACAATGTACTATGACATACCGAAAAATATTTAATGAGTTAAGGCATCAGGTAGAAGGTACAATTGTTGACAGATTTTAATGAACCTTGTATGACTGAAGGTTGAATATTTCATTCTGGTGATTGTTACTCTACTGTCAAGTTTTAATATAAATCTATGCTGTAAGTGGGCGTATATCTCATTGCCTTGCAAGCTATCTGTATGAAATATTGTACATTTATCTTTTTAAATCGTTTTGTAGGAAGAATAAACATAAAGGCAAAAGCATTATTTGACTCGTGACTATGTAATATTTTTATTCATATGTAAAGAGGCCACAGGCCCATTATACAATTATAACACAGTTACATAATATTGACTGGACTAATTTAGCCTTTGCTCGTAAAAAATACCTTTCTCTTTTTGAAATATAAAAATGTATATTTTTCTAAATTGTTCAGGATGGCAGTATTTTGGGAGGACATAAGCATGGATAGTTTTTGATAGGATGGGTATTCATAATAATATTTGGGTATTAGATTTTCCCTTAGGTCACGGTAAAATGCACTAAATTAAAACAAAATGGTACTCCGTTTCAATATGTGGTCTGATGCATAGAGGGTAGTGTCTTTCACCTCTAATTAGTCCAAGTTTTCGCCCCTCTTCTATCATTTAGTTGTGGTTTGAACACCTCAATTTACATAATGCAATACGAAATTGTTTAGTACTAATACTAAGATTAATCTCGTTATTTGGATGTTGTTTAAAACGGTGATAAAAATCTAATTTAGAGGTTGTTTGTAATATATAGTGCCATTGTTGGCTATCAACATCTATACATCTTTGTTTGAATATTTGTAAGAATGACTTGTCGGCTACTTGCTTCAACCATATCTCACTAAAACCAGAATTATTCAATAGATGTTTTACTTTCAATGCCCAGCAGTCGATATTGTTTTCAGCAAGATTATATTGATATTGATACACATCAATTTTCTTTTTGACTAATTAATCTAATCCAGTATTTAATAATTTTACAGTATAGGTTAACACAGATGGAGTGTTGGCCAAGTTCACCCCTGACGGCAATGTATGGAGTTGTCTTTCCTAGCCCGAGTACTGCTTTAAAGAATTTATCTTGTACTCGTCGAATGTCAAGAGATGGGCGAAAGCCCTAAACTTCGCTGCCATATAGCAGTATTGGCCTAATTTTGGCATCAAAGATATGAGTTTGCGTACATATTGGCAATCTATGGAAGTTTGAGATTTGTGATCTTATGATTCGAAAAGCTTTTTATACGCCCACACATAAATGTGGGCGTATATTGTAGTCGCCCCTGTCTGTCTGTCCGTCTGCCTGTCCACAATTGTTGTGAACTCGATAGAGACCACATTTCTTGATGGATTTTGACCAAATTTGGTGAGTGTGTTTGTTATAACCCAAGGAAGAAGCCTATTGAAAATCAGACCAATCGAAAAATATTCAATGAGTTATTGCCCTTGTTTTTGAAAATTTGTTGTGAACACGATTAAGAGTGTGTTTCTTGATGGGTTTTGATGAAATTTGGTGTGATTGCTTGTTAATACTTAAGGATGAAGCCTAATGAAAATCAGACAAATCAAAAAATAAATTGATGAGTTATTGCCCTTGTTTTTGAAAACACATTCATTTTGCGTTCAAAAATGTGTTGTGGACATGATGGAGACATGGTTTCTGGATGGATTTTGACCAATTTCGGTGTGTGTGTTTGTAATCATCCAAGGATGGAGCCTTCTGCCCGCCTGTCTGTCTGTCCGTCTGCCTGTCCACAATTGTTGTGAACATGATAAGAGACCACATTTCTTGATGGATTTTAATGAAACATGGAATGAGTCTTTGTAATGACCCAAGGATGAAGCCTATCGAAAATGAAACCAATCGAAAAATATTTACTGAGTTATTGCCCTTGTCCTAAAATTGTGAACACGATAGGAAGCCGGGTTCTTTATGGAATTTGATGAAACTTGGTGTGAGTGTTTGTTATAACTCGAGGATAGACCCTATTGAAAATCAAACTAATCAAAAAATATTTATTGAGTTATTGCCTTTGTTCTTTGAAACGTGATCACTTTATCAGCCTCTGATTCTTTGTAGACTGGATAGAGATAATATTGCATTTACTGATACCTCTTGTCCACCACCCGAATAACCAAGGCTGCCAATGGTGGGAGTATTACGATGGGCCATCGCTATTTTTTAGCTTGTTGGGATGGTGTGATTATATTCCTGATGACGGTGTGAGAACCACATTGAAACGTTGAAAGTAATAAATATTATAGAAGTGTCTATCCATAACAATTGTTTTTATTTATTTTCATACATATTTTTCACTAATCTGAATATATAACCCTAATGTTTCCATCCCATAATTTATAAAGCAGACTTTTTCTACAAATTAAATCGAAAGGTGCATTGAGATCAATAAGACCACAATAAAGTTGACTTTTGCATAAATTGACTATTTTGTTCACAATTGAATCTAAAATAAATATATTATCTATTGTTTGGAACCAAGACCTGAATCCTGCTTGTTCATTTACTAAAGTTTCTTCCCTTTTAGCCCAGTCTGTAAGTCGTTCACAGATAATGTTTGCAAATATTTTCCCAGACATTTCTAAAAGGGTTACAGACCGGTAGTTTGTAGGGTCGTTTAAGTTACCCTTTTTGAAAATAGGCACGATCACTCCTATAGTCCACTCTGTGGGGTACACCCCATTTTGCAGCATGCAATTAAAAAGAAAGTGGAGAATATCTATGCAGATTTGAGGTGCGTTTTTAAATAGTTCAATAGGTACCCCGTCGTATCCTGGCGCCTTGTCATTTTGTATTTCGGATATTGCATTATTTATTTCCTCGAGGCTAATTTCATTTTTTAATGGATCATCCTTGTAGGTTTCGACATAATCATCAATGTTTATAGAGTCCACAAAGTTTCTATTTCATCGTGAAATTGTTTAAATTCGGGTGATATATCTACGCCTCTAAAGTGCTGTATAAAGTGTTCGAGTCCAATCTGTTGCTGTTTTTGTTTACGATTGTTTTTGGATAGCTCCCCAGAACCGTTTTCCTTCATGTGTCCTGAATGTTTCTTCCAGGGAGCTGCACTAGGCATTAAATGCCTTCTCTGACCTGTCCTTACAGTGATTTATAATATTTACACGAGGAAGAGTGTAGTTCCCTGTCCGCCACTGAGTTAGAGATATGAAACTTGCGAAGTTGTTTCCTTAATTCCGATCTTGCTTCCTTACAGTTCGAATCAAACCAACCAGTTTTCGATTTGTTGGCACTAGGTAGTCTTAGATTGAAACATTTGTTTTTTGTAAAATGTTAACGAATTCTATATACGCGGTTTGAACATCAGAGTACTCTCGGATGTTATCTAATTCCGTTCTAACTGATTCCCAATTTTGGACATATTCTTCACATGTTTACGATCCAAATTAGTTTTGGTTTGTTAGGAGTAAATTCAGAGTCATTTATATTTCGATCTACCTTTAATGAGATCGGCATATGTGTATATTCTATTTCGGGTAGAATATCAAAATTGCTAAATAATTTCATAGTTTCACTGCCACAGAGTACGTAATCTACAACACTTTGTCTATTGTTTGCAAGGCAAGTGATTTATCCCTTGTCTTTATCTGAGTGGAGTCTTCCATTACATATTTGAAATAAGCTGTTTACCACGGCTGTTGATAATTGAACCGTGTGATACCCTTGTAATATCCCAGTCAGCATCGTACTCGAACTCTTCGTCAATTGGTAAGTATTTAGGATCACCGTTTACTATGTTATCTTTTGAATGACCGTTACCAGTTCTTGCATTTGGATACATCGATCGAAGTTGGCAGCATTCATCTTCTAGTACACTAAAGATGGGTTCTTCAGAGTAAACAGATGAGTGAGGTGCGGAAAAATAGACAACACCAAAAGTTAATCCCAATCTAAGTGTAAAAGTAGCCACAGAATGTTATCAGAAACACTTTGGTGCGTTGTAATACGGTTGTAGATATCTGTGCTGACAAGAGCAAGAATACCACCAGAGTTACGGAATGCCCCCTTTGGCTGTTGTATAGTTTTCTTTAGTTGGATATATCCCGGGAAGACAATATAATCGTTATAATCCTTGAACGACATTTAGAAGTATCACAGCACATTAATAGACAACAATTATTATGGATATAGACTTCTATTTATTAATTCAAACACAACGTTTCATTACACATACAGGTAACGTTATCAAGTGATAAACCATAACAAGGTACAATAACTATATATGTATATCTTGGAAGCCAAACTTAACAACTCAGTAAAACAAACTTGATTATAAGGGATTACCAATGATTTCGTTCTATTATACTAATATCATTTTATTAATAAACCTTTATGCCTATAATTGTCTTGATTGAACATAATCAACAGATTTTTATGACATTTACAGTATAGATTCATATTAAAAATCTTGGGAAAATGGCAAAGAAGATTTTGTCGATATCTTAAAACCGGAAGTCGCCATCTTGAATTTAAATTTAGCCTTGACGCCATTCAAAAGTCTAAGACTGTGAGGACCATAATCTGGCGTCTTATGCAGTAGTGAATCACTTAATGATTCTCAAGTAACTTAAACTTATTATATTATTAACGGATCCATTATATACAACTCGTCAAATAAATAATTATATTTATATATCTATTCAAGACAGCATCATAAAATGATTTAATGGACGAATTGTTTGATTTGATTGTGAAATCACAGCACTGATCACAGGACTGATCAAGATCTATTTTATATTTTCTTATTGTGATTATTTAGATTCAGATTAAATATTTGAGGATGTTTAGGAATTAAAGTTGCCCTCTATGGCAGGAGGAAGCCTATGGGTTGACCAGAGGTTATATACCAGGCCTAGGGTTAAGGTAAAAGAAAAAAGCTAAAAAAAAACCAGACAAAACTACTCAAAAAATTCCACATTTTTAATATCCTTAGTTTATACTATAGGGCAAAGTTGGCACTTTGAAAATAGATATCAAAAGGGTAAGTTCATTAGACTCTTACCTGCATTACAAGTTTTCAAACACTTTTTGGGAATTTCATATTTAAGCCTCTGGGCATTGTTTGATGGCGGGATTTTTTGGACCTGAACGTTGTGATTATTGGCTAGCTGCAGGCGAAATTTGCACTTTTTGGGGTAAAACCCGAGTTATAACGATTCACTGTATTTTTCACTGACCCCTTACGGCCTTTGTCGAAAGATGACTCAAATATAAAAAAAAACTCCCACGAGTGATTTTTTGGCACCGAACGCAGTTGAATAGTGGCTATCTGCCTGTGAAATGTCAGGGCTCTGGGACCATTCCTGTTGGTTTTGGGGCAACTGACAGTTATAACGCTCAAGTGTATTTTTGGACCGAACACGTGTTTTTTTTTTAAAATTAGGTTTAAAATCCCATAAGAAAAGCTAGGGTGAATGAGATTTTTTGGTGTCCCGAGTATAGTTTGACATTGTGTACTTGCATGCAAAAATTCAAGTCTCTGAGTGTAATGTTATTACACCACATACCAAAATTTAAAAAAAAATCCGTTGAGAATTGTAGGCCAAAGAGTACAAGATGGTGACCCTTAATTTTGCTAATTTGCTTTCAATAGTTTTTATCATATATCTCAGCTAAAAATTATCTGATCACCACAAAAATAAACAGGGATCATCTTTGTACTGTCATTAATCCTCATACCAAAATAAAAGGCAATACGACCACAATCAGCAATTTTTAAAAAGGCCACTACTATTTGCATAGTAGGCTTTTAATAAAGTTAAAAAGTAAATACAAATGTAAAACTTAAACCCACACAGCAAAGAACCTTCGTTCTAGCAAGAGAATCTGAAAAAGTTTTTCGAAGGAAGCAAAATTTTATGACGATCTACTTGTATATCAAGTTTCACAGACATTCAAAGAGATCCGATAAAAATTGTAGTCTCTATTGTTGCACCCACAAGCCAAATTAAATAAAATTTCGCTACTTTAAAGGGTGTAAATCACCAACCGTAAATGTAACGCTGCTGGTTTCCGAAAGAAACTGGCATTTTATGATGATGTACATACTCACCGAGTTTTGTAATGATCTTGTAAAATTTGTTGTCTCTGTTGCACCCACAAGAAATTATGGACGGACGGGGGCACAACTCACCAACCGTAAAAGTTATGATGCTGGTTTTCGAAAGGAACTGACATTTTATGATGATGTACATGCTCAACCAAGTTTTGTGATTATCTTGTAAGAATTATGGTCTCTATCGCAACCACAAAAAATTGTGAACGGACTGATGTCCGGACCAACCGGCTCAATCGACTTGTGTGGATTTTGACTTATGAGGAGCGGATTTATGTGGTGTTGTTTTTCTGACCATTATAGGGGGTTATCAATGCAGATACAAGGCGAGGTGCAACTCATTGCATGCAATGGCATTTTTACAACAGTAATCATGATGAAACAAGTGGAGTGTTTGGTAATGCCACAATATAACACAAATATTGAATCATTAACCCAGATATCTTACTTGTATGACCTTTACCTCATGACCAGAACCGTCTACTGAGCTATAACTGTATTTATAAAGCTAGAAAATCCGTCGTGTAAAGGTCACTTATGATCTGCAGTTCACCGACCACAGACACATTATCTTCCAAGTTTCTAAAATGTATTCTAAATAATGGCCCCAGGTGTCCGACTTAGATGAACAAGACCCGCAGCTTCGGACAAGCCAATAAGATATCCTTCATCCAAAATAATGAGCCTAGGTGTCCGACTATGATGGGCTGCAGCCCAGAACAAGACCCGCAATTTTTAATTTAATCTAAACGGACGCTACAATAATAAGAAAAAATATAACTTACTCCCTGATCATGGAAAAAAGGTAGTGAGATTGTGACTATGTTTTTGACTTGCAGCTCAAATTGCAGTCTTGATAATTGCGCATGTGCATTTCTCAGCGAGTTCAGATAATCCTTTTTTTCGTATAACATTTTATTTTCATTCAAACATTTATACATAATATAGCAACAATTTAACAGTAAACGCATTATATATACTCACACACAATCAATTTTATATTAAACATTTATACATACTATTTTCAGTTGATACATGGTGATATTTAAATATACATGGTGGTATAATAATATTAATATTAAGTTCAGGTAATCCTGGTTGTTCAAGTTACGTAGTGACGAATAAATTTGAGACAATCGATCCAAAAAAAGGGAACAAACTCTATTTTAATGCTCTCTATCGCACGGTCTGGACCGTTTTGGCACGGACGATAACGCGGACGGAACTTCGTCCGTTACAGTCAATACTAGTCATGCGGTCACCTCTATTCAGCGTGATCCTGCTCTAACGGTCATTTCATGTAGGCGTATAAAAATGCTGTTTTAGTGCAACAACGTCTACAAAAAAATGCAAAGATGTCAGATATTGACTACTCGATGGTATATGATCTTATCGATAGGTCTTATGGTTTGCAAAAGCCTGAAAGTGATAATAGCACACATACACGAATTGGCCTTTGATTCTCACTTAAACACTTCCAGCGTCTCACTGGAGTGAACATTACCAAAGATTTCTACATTTATTCCTGTCATAAGAAGAAAACTCTGATCATGAATAGGGAAAACTTGTCCAAGACCAGAAGTGATATCAAGGATGTCTTATATTTGCGCTATATCAATAAAGTATTATTATTATTATTATTATTATCAGGAATTGATGAATTTAAATCAATTACCCATTTCAGCTATCCGGAAACTCAAAGACGGATAAAGCTGAATACCAGATACTTTAAGGAAGAGGAGAATTTTGAATATTTACCTGTGAGTTGATAATATGTAAAATATTACTAAGTATTCATAAAGAGCTTTAATACTTTGCTACACTGACTTGCATTATTATTATAATTTCAACCAACAGCATAACAGGATGAAATTCATAATGGAGAAGGAAACAGACCAAACATGATCATTCCTAGATATTCATATCGCGAGAGTAACAACCAACCTGACAAGCAGACTGAGCACCAAAGTCTATCACAAACCAACGCATACCGATCAATTCCTCCATTCTACGTCTTTCTTACTAAAACTGGTACATTCCACACTAACTAAACGAGCTTCCAAGGTATGTGAACCACAGTTCCTACCAAAAGAAATTGACCACATCAAGAAGGTATTTACGACTTACAACCAATATCCCGAAGATACCACTGACAAGATACAAATACCACCTCTTAAAGACTTGCTACAACACAGTCTCCCTTACACGGAATCGGCATACCTATCATTGGACACCAAAACTATCAGTTCAAAAGAATATTACAAAGGAACCTGAATACTCTGGGTTACTTTACTACAGGCACCCCCTTTTAAGCCCCTCTTGAAAGCTAATGGAAAAATAACTTCCGGCCCAGCAAATCCTAGTGGTAATTTTTATCAAGTTAATTGTGATTGTAGAGGGCAATATATCGGCCACTTTTCTATCCACTTAGTGTCAGAATCAGCAAACATAAGAATAAAACTAATACGCAAGACTTAAGCAGTGCCGTGGCTGTACATAAAGCCAATTACCCACCATAGAATGGGGCCAAACCAATATCCTTGCAAACAATATCCCCCACAAACACTCTGGAAAACTACGTGAAGCCATTGGGAATTACAAGTTTCACCATGAAATAAACCGAGATCAAGGAATTTACCTTCCAGCTATATAAACAGATCCATGTTTATTCTGAAGCCATGTTCACCCTTATTATTTATAATCACTTATCTTTAACCCACTTGATACAGGTTTATTTAGAACCCTTTCCTCATCCTTTAAGTTGTTTAATAGCACTTCTAGGCTCGCCTGAAAGTGAAACACATTCTGATTGAGTGCACGCATCTCAAACCTATTAGGTCGCAGGTGTACCGTGTTTCAGCTGTTTGCGCAACCTTCTCTTTATGTTTTTTGTTTTAAATCGTATTCAGGTGCTATTTGTATTTTAATGTATTGATAAATTTCTAGTTTTAATTTTAAATCGTATTCAGGTGCTATATAGCCCGTTTTGGTGCTGATCCATCTTAATATCATTTCATTTACAACACATCGTTTTTTATTCTATTTATTTGTATTAATACTGTAAGGGGTTTAAAAGCAAAGATGTATTCAAGAAGCCCATTTAATTATCAATGTGAATCAGAAGATGAAGTGAGGAAGATTTTTTGATAGGAATTTTTTTCTATACTAATTGAAACAAAAATTTAACGACTTCAAGCATGGAGATAAAGTATACACAGTAGTTAATTTTGTTCATTTGATCAAGTAAGAATTTTAAATATCAGTTTTGCTTTGATATTTAACTATATAAGGAATTATTTAAGTCATGTTAAGTTAGTCTTTTCTTCAGGGAAATAACAAATCTTTGTGCATACAAGTCATTCTCAAAATCAAATCAAAAAGCTGTTCTTCAGTCATTGATAAATAATTATATAGAAATAATGGAAGACTTCAACAAAACAAATTCTTATGGATACAATTCATTGCTTGATAAAGACCAGAGAACGCTGGTTGAAACGTCGCTTAAATAAAGTTAGTAATTGTATCCATAAGAATTTGTTTTGTTGATCTAGCACCTTTACTAAATGCCATTTAAAGATTAAATGGAAGACTTGTTTCCATCCGTTCGATTAAGGCCGAAACATCATTATCCATGGTTGGTCCATTAATGCATGTTTATACCACGACTTTTGAGAATAAGTACACATTCTTCAAACGTTGTGTGAGGAATTTTGGCAATATTATTAATCTTACAAAAACAATGTTAATAAAGCATCAATGTATCAAATGTATTTGATCCTGCAGCATCTTTTGAAAATGTATTAGACCTTTCTCTTTTTGGAAGGTGAAGTAATTTTTCAGGATATTTCTAATATTCGAACTCGTGCAAATGTAATATGAAATTTATGAAATGAGTTGACAGATTAAATATTACTCGAGCCTTGGCAAGGGTAATATTTGATCTGGCAACGAATTTTCATAAATTTCATAGTACATACGCATGAGTTTAAGATTCTTTTCATCAAACAACTACACATAGACGCATAAACAGTAATTCTTTATTTCACATGGATATTACGTTCATGTGATGAAAGATTGAAAAGTTGAACTAAATTTATAATATAATTTGAAGCGATTCGCTTACAAGAAACGACGCCATTGTTGTTATGAAAAGTCGCGCATGAATACATTTTTTACATTTTACCTAATGTGCATAGTTATGAACCTGTGCTACTCTGTCATATCGTTTTTCCGAACTCACATTCTGAACTCGTAAACAGTAGTATTATGTGATGAAGTTTTATATTACATGGGATTAAAGATGGGTTCCCTCATTAATTAGAGCCAAAGTAAGCTTACTAATTGATTAATTGGGGTTTCTAATGAATAATCCATGCATTCTCAAGTTCAAAAGACGTATGTTGGACGTCGAAATGCTTGTGAAATCCATTTGACTCTGATCTGCTTTGAAACGCTACATTTAGACTCCATGTTTGTTCACGTGACCAAATGAGGTCATATGAATGATGGTGTATAAGAATAGATTTTGTATTTTATTATTAGTGAGTTAAAACTTATTTAAATTAATTCATAATTTTATTACAAAGTGATATTTAAGCGTCTTATTGCCTTTTCCTAGAGATAATAAATGGAATACCACAATGCCATTGTTTTTATTAAGGAATATGGTTAAGTACGCATGCGTGTATACTTAACAACCACAGCGTACCGAATTAACAGACTGGATGATTAAGAAAAAGATCAACGACATTTGAGACTTGACGTACATACCTATGGTAGTACCCTACCGATGGAAATCCCGTCATAATTAGCCTAATTTCGAGTTACATGTAATTAACTGGTATTTTTCCCAGTCATTACCGGTCCAATTATGGTATATATATATGTATATATATGAAAATAAGGGAACCTTCTTTAAAGTAAAGGGCCTCATATTTGTCTTGAATGCATCTTTTGGTAAGTTAAGTGCCTGTATTGCTTTCAATAGAAACCCTTACATTAAATGCAAGCATTCCCCCGTGGTACAGAACCCATTCATCATCGCATCTTTAATTAGTAACGTTAACAATAAATGAGTATCACGTAATAGTTTGAATAAAAGATATGATAATAACCTGTGTATAGAGCTTACGTATGATTCACTATAGAGAAAACTTCAATTGTGCAAGTTTTATCTTGAAATAATATCCTTGGCTAGATTTATTGTATACGTGTATAGAATTGAAGTATTCGATACTATTTATGCAGGAGATTAATTGTACATTAAGTGCATAGAATTGTAGTACAAAGGGTAAAATAATCGCTGTTCATATTCACGAGTCATTTTATACAGTTAAAAGATTATATTACACAAGAGTGATATAAAAACGACACTGGCGTATGATTTATACTCATTCAATATTTAAATAAAGTCGTTATTCGAGTCAACATTAGACTGACGTTAAGGTAACTCTTTTAGCTTTTTCAAATATATATTTATATTTTCAGATATTATCTTTTTCAGATATTAACTAAGCCCTAACTAAGCTCGTTCCACATTTGAAGATAGCACAAGGAGATGTAAATTTGACAAACTGCAGATAGAAAATGAAATATTCCGTCTTGATGAAGCGACCGATAAACTCGTTAAAATCAGAACATTAAAGCCAAGTACTGGACCCAACCAGAAAGAAAGTCAAAACCAATAGCCACCAGGTCAGGGCCCATTAGATATTCCTCAAAAGCAGCTTTCAATTTTGGTATGGAACGTAGAAGGGCTCAATATTCAGTGTAACAGGTATGGGTTTAAAGATCTAGTAAACAAACATAATATTATATTTTGTGTAGAAACTTGGATGTGTGATAACGATGATATTAATAGACAACAATTATTATGGATATAGACTTCTATTTATTAATTCAAACACAACGTTTCATTACACATAATTATTGAGGAAGAGCAGAATAGGGGTTTTATTGTCAACTTATAATTATTGAGGCAGAGCAGAATAGGGGTTTTACTGTCAACTTATAATTATTGAGGCAGACCAGAATAGGGGTTTTACTGTCAACTTATAGTTATTGAGGAAGAGCAGAATAGGGGGTTTTTTTGAGAACTTATAATTATTGGGAAAGAGCAGAATTGGGGTTTTATTGACAACTTATAATTATTGGGGAAAAAGCAGAATAGGGGTTTTATTGACAACTTATAATTATTGAGAAAGAGCAGAATTGGGGTTTTATTGACAACTTATAATTATTGAGGAAGAGCAGAATAGGGGTTTTATTGTCAACTTATAATTATTGAGGAAGAGCAGAATAGGGGTTTTATTGTAAAATTATAATTATTGAGGCAGATCAGAATAGTGGTTTTAATGGCAACTTCGAGTTATTGAGGCAGAGCAGAATAGGGGTTTTATTGACAACTTATAATTATTGGGAAAGAG
>JAUJPP010000011.1:2867864-2901540 GCA_030562195.1 Nipponacmea schrenckii
ACAGCCTGTTCGTAAAAAGGGAAAAAAAAAAATCCAAAAGACATAAAGATGTCATAGATTTAGTGAAAGCTTCACTTAAAGTAAAGCCTCTTGAAATGTCCTGGAAGAAATTATAAAGGATTTCCTAACTTTGTTCATTCCTATGGCATCAAAGACAAAGAGAGATTTATGTTTAAATTAAAAACTTTGTCAAAAAAATTAGACATTAGAAAGAACTTGATAAATCATTGTAATAAATAAAAGATTTAAATTTAAAAAATGACTATGGACAGCTTACGTGTTGCTTAGTTTGGTTATATTCCGACTGCGAATGTAGCATGTGGACCTCTCCCCGTAAACACTGTTCCTGGTAATTCTTATAAAACAGTGCTAACCGTCGCTCAGATGGGAATCAGAAACTAACAGCTACATCCAATACACAGTAATAAAACACACTACAAATTAACTGCCACAAAACATATTTGATATCGTTTTATATCTAGAACTCTTGTCGACGCTGAAATATGTTCAGCCTTGGGATTTGTCAGCAACGTTGCTGAGCTATCACCAATTTCTGATATTGCTACCATTTGAATTAAGTACATTATTTATTATAGTAACCTTTCAGTCTCTGAAAGAAGAAATAAAACCATTTAAAATGTAAATGGACATTCTTAATGTGAAGTTAAGCGCTGATTTAGTTTGTTCCTTATATATTGTATTAATGTTGTAGTTTGAAAGAAAAGGCGAATAATCATTATGATTATACTGCTCACTGCTCAATCTAATTAAAATTCATCAAAATTTCCGTATGGGCTAATGGTAAGGTTTTTCTGATTTATAATGGGTTTTATTCTTATTTTTAGGCCAACTGATTAATATATACTTTATTATACAAAGTTAATATTTCAAAATATTTCAAGTATTACGTTGAGTATTTTATTCTGCAGGTTGCTACATCCATGATCGGGCATGAAATGTGGAGCGAATATTTCCGTCACCTGGACTTAGTCCACTAATTCATTTGCCATCTATTTCCATCACAAAATTCAACCTTCTAGAACTTTTTTCAGAAATCTCGTTGAAAACTTTCTTATATGTCACATGAAAGCCAGGCCAATACTTGGTTTCTGTACAAAAATCCAATATAGCATGACCATGAAAATTTTGAACCAAACAAAATGAAAGTAAACCACTACATTTTATCAACATCCGCTTGACTGTCACTGCACACAAAACCACTTTTTTTAGAAATAACCTTCCGCCAATTAAATTTCTCATTATCTCAAAAATTTTTGAAAGAAAATGCAATTTCAGACATCATTTTTCAAATCTAGACCAAAAAGTAGTCAAAAATGGGCATGCAAACCCCCCAAAGGAAGGGAGAAAGAGGATTTCTAAAAATAAAACGGACTAAATTCGTATACAATCATTAGCTTAAAATGTTTTACTGGACTGAGTCCTATATAGGGGGGGGGGGGGCAATTTTTGTTTATTGTCTTAACTTGTTTTACAACATCTCAAGGATGAACCTGTCCAAAAAGTATGCAAATTTTTTTACTGATGCACCCCTACCTCTATTTAGCCCTCTATAAGATATCATTGATGGCGCGTCTTACACTAAATCAATCATAACTTTCTTATTTCCCCTAAATAAATGAATTCCAGCCTACATACCCCAAAAAGGCAGAAATAAATGGCAACATTTGTTACCTAGTTTGCCTTCAATGTCTTTACACTCATTCTGACTGTTCCTGCTGAAATCTTCATAATTATCATAAATTTGAGTTTGAAATTGCTCCAGAGATAATTCAGGCTGTTTTTACTATCCAAAAAGCATTCTACAGTCTCCTGGTTCCAAGAAAAAGGCAATACCATACATTGAAGTGGACTTTCAGGGCAGCTATAGAAACTGTATTCTTTAGGTCTGAAAAATACATAAGAAAAACCAAATTTAAATGATTGAAATAAGGAATATCTGCATAAGAAAATGCAATTTCAGACATCATATTTCAAATCTAGACCAAAAATTAGTCAAAAATAGGCATGCAAAAACCCACAAAGGAAGGGAGAAAGAGGATTTCTAAAAACAGAACGGACTAAATATACAATCATTAGCATAAAATGTTTTAGTGGACTGAGTCCACCTATTTCACTATTTTGAAATAAACTTAATATGAATTATTTCCCTTGTTTTTAAAATACGTTCGAATTTTGGCTCCTAAACACTTTACAAAGCACAATTATTTGATGATTTTGACAAAACTGGCTGAAATTGTTACTAGTAAAATTCAAAAATACCGAAAAATATTTATTGAGTTATGGCATCGTTAGGAGAAGGTACAATTGTTGAAAGATTTTAATGAACCTTGTATGACTGAAGGTTGAATATTTCATTCTGGTGATTGTTGCTCTACTGTCAAGTTTTAATATAAATCTATGCTGTAAGTGGGCGTATATCTCATTGCCTTGCAAGCTATCTGTATGAAATATTGTACATTTATCTTTTTAAATCGTTTTGTAGGAAGAATAAACATAAAGGCAAAAGCATTATTTGACTCGTGACTATGTAATATTTTTATTCAAATGTAAAGAGGCCACAGGCCCATTATACAATTATAACACAGTTACATAATATTGACTGGACTAATTTAACATTTGTTCGTAAAAAATACCTTTCTCTTTTTGAAATATAAAAATGTATATTTTTCTTAATTGTTCAGGATGGCAGTATTTTGGGAGGACATAAGCATGGATAGTTTTTATACGCCCACACATAAATGTGGGCGTATATTGTTGTCGCCCCTGTCTGTTCGTCTGTCTGCCTGTCCACAATTGTTGTGAACACGATAGAGACCACATTTCTTGATGGATTTTGACCAAATTTGGTGAGTGTGTTTGTTCTAACCCAAAGAAGAAGCCTATTGAAAATCAGACCAATCGAAAAATATTCAATGAGTTATTGCCCTTGTTTTTGAAAATTTGTTGTGAACACGATTAAGAGTGTGTTTCTTGATGGATTTTGATGAAATTTGGTGTGATTGCTTGTTATTACTTAAGGATGAAGCCTATTGAAAATCAGACAAATCGAAAAATTAATTGATGAGTTATTGCCCTTGTTCTTGAAAACACATTCATCTGCCTGTCCACAATTGTTGTGAACACGATAGAGACCACATTTCTTGATGGATTTTGACCAAATTTGGTGAGTGTGTTTGTTATAACCCAAGGAAGAAGCCTATTGAAAATCAGACCAATCGAAAAATATTCAATGAGTTATTGCCCTTGTTTTTGAAAATTTGTTGTGAACACGATTAAGAGTGTGTTTCTTGATGAAATTTGGTGTGATTGCTTTTTATTACTTAAGGATGAAGCCTATTGAAAATCAGACAATCGAAAAATAAATTGATGAGTTATTGCCCTTGTTCTTGAAAACACATTCATTTTGAGTTCAAAAATGTGTTGTGGACATGATGGAGAGATGGTTTCTGGATGGATTTTGACCAATTTCGGTGTGTGTGTTTGTAATCAATCAAGGATGGAGCCTTCTGCCCGCCTGTCTCTCCGTCTGCCTGTCCACAATTGTTGTGAACATGATAGAGACCACATTTCTTGATGGATTTTAATGAAACTTGGAATGAGTCTTTGTAATTACCCAAGGATAAAGCCTATCGAAAATGAAACCAATCGAAAAATATTTACTATGCGTTATTGCCCTTGTCCTAAAATTCCTTGTGAATACGATAGGGAGCCGGGTTCTTGATGGAATTTAATGAAACTTGGTGTGAGTGTTTGTTATAACTCGAGGATAGACCTTATTGAAAATCAGACTAATCAAAAAATATTAATTGAGTTATTGCCCTTGTTCTTTAAAACGTGTTCACTTTATCAGCCTCTGATTCTTTGTAGACTTGATAGAGATAATATTGCATTTACTGATACCTCTTGTCCACCACCCGAATAACTAAGGCTGCCAATGATGGGAGTATTACGATGGGCCATCGCTATTTTTCAGCTCGTTGGGATAGTGTGATTATATTCCTGATGACGGTGTGAGAACCACATTGAAACGTTGAAAGTAATAAATATTATAGAAGTGTCTATCCATAACAATTGTTTTTATTTATTTTCATACATATTTTTCACTAATCTGAATATATAACCCTAATGTTACCATCCAATATTTTATAAAGCAGGTTTTTTCTACAAATTAAATCGAAAGGTGCATTGAGATCAATAAGACCACAATAAAGTCGACATTTGCATAAATTCACTATTTTGTTCACAATTGAATCTAAAATAAATATATTATCAATTGTTTGGAACCAAGACCTGAATCCTGCTTGTTCATTTACTAAAGTTTCTTCCCTTTTAGCCCAGTCTGTAAGTCGTTCACAGATAATGTTTGCAAATATTTTCCCAGACACTTCTAAAAGGGTTACAGGGCGGTAGTTTGTAGGGTCGTTTAAGTTATCCTTTTTGAAAATAGGCACGATTACTCCTATAGTCCACTCTGTGGGGTACACCCCATTTTGCAGCATGCAATTAAAAAGAAAGTGGAGAATATCTATGCAGATTTGAGGTGCGTTTTTAAATAGTTCAATAGGTACCCCGTCGTATCCTGGCGCCTTGTCATTTTGTATTTCGGATATTGCATTATTTATTTCCTCGAGGCTAATTTCATTTTTTAATGGATCATCCTTGTAGGTTTCGACATAATCATCAATGTTTATAGAGTCCACAAAGTTTCTATTTCATCGTGAAATTGTTTAAATTCGGGTGATATATCTACGCCTCTAAAGTGCTGTATAAAGTGTTGAGTCCAATCTGTTGCTGATATTGAGTTTTTGTTCACGATTGTTTTTGGTTTGATAGCTCTCCAGAACCGTTTCCCATCATGTGTTCTTAATGTTTCTTCCAGGGAGCTGCACTAGGCATTAAATGCCTTCTCTGACCTGTCCTTACAGTGATTTATAATATTTACACGAGGAAGAGTGTAGTTCCCTGTCCGCCACTGAGTTAGAATTATGAAACTTGCGAAGTTGTTTCCTTACTTCAGATCTTGCTTCCTTACAGTCCGAATCAAACCAACCAGTTTTCGATTTGTTGGCGCTAGGTAGTCTTAGATTGAAACATTTGTTTTTTTTTGTAAAATGTTAACGAATTCTGTATACGCGGTTTGAACATCAGAGTACTCTCTGATGTTATCTAATTCCGTTCTAACTGATTCCCAATTTTGGACATAATCTTCACTTGTTAACGTTCCAAATTAGTTTTGGTTTGTTAGGAGTAAATTCAGAGTCATTTATATTTCGATCTACCTTTAATGAGATCGGCATATGTGTATATTCTATTTCGGGTAGAATATCAAAATTGCTAAATAATTTCATAGTTTCACTTTTCACTTTGTCCATTGTTTGCAAGGCAAGTGATTTATCCCTTGTCTTTATCTGAGTGGAGTCTTCCATTACATATTCGAAATCATTTACCTTGCAGAAATCTAGGAGCTGTTTACCACGGCTGTTGATAATTGAACCTTGTGATACCCTTGTAATATCCCAGTCAGCATCGTACTCGAACTCTTCGTCAATTGGTAAGTATTTAGGATCACTGTTTACTATGTTATCTTTTGAATGACCGTTACCAGTTCTTGCATTTGGATACATCGATCGAAGTTGGCAGCATTCATCTTCTAGTACACTAAAGATGGGTTCTTCAGAGTAAACAGATGAGTGAGGTGCGGGAAAATAGACAACACCAAAAGTTAATCCAATCTAAGTGTAAAAGTAGCCACAGAATGTTATCAGAAACACTTTGGTGCGTTGTAATACGGTTGTAGATATCTGTGCTGACAAGAGCAAGAATACCACCAGAGTTACGGAATGCCCCCTTAGGCTTTTGTATAGTTTTCTTTAGTTGGATGTATCCCGGGAAGACAATATCATCGTTATCACACATCCAAGTTTCTACACAAAATATAATATCATGTTTGTTTACCAGATCTTTAAACCCATACCTGTTACACTGACTATTGAGCCCTTCTACGTTCCATACCAAAATTGAAAGCTGCTTTTGAGGAATATCTAATGGGCCCTGACCTGGTGGCTATTGGTTTTGACTTTCTTTCTGGTTGGGTCCAGTACTTGGCTTTAATGTTCTGATTTTAACGAGTTTATCGGTCGCTTCATCAAGACGGAATATTTCATTTTCTATCTGCAGTTTGTCAAATTTCATTAAGCTAAACTTTACATCTCCTTGTGCTATCTTCAAACGTGGAACGAGCTTAGTTAGGGCTTAGTTAATATCTGAAAAAGTTAATATCTGAAAATATAAATATATATTTGAAAAAGCTAAAAGAGTTACCTTAAGGTCCGTCCTACGACGACTCGGTTAACGACTTTATTTAAATATTGAATGAGTATAAATCATACGCCAGTGTCGCTTTTATATCACTCTTGTGTAATATAATCTTTTAACTGTATAAAATGACTCGTGAATATGAACAGCGATTATTTTACCCTTTGTACTACAATTCTATGCACTTAATGTACAATTAATCTCCTGCATATATAGTATCGAATACTTCAATTCTATACACGTATACAATAAATCTAGCCAAGGATATTATTTCAAGATAAAACTTGCACAATTGAAGTATTCTCTATAGTGAATCATACTTAAGCTCTATACACAGGTTATTATCATATCTTTTATTCAAAACTATTACGTGATACTCATTTATTGTTAACGTTACTAATTAAAGATGCGATGATAAATGGGTTCTGCACCACGGGGGAATGCTTGCATTCAATGTAAGGGTTTCTATTAAACGCATTCAAGACAAATATGAGGCCCGTTACTTTAATCCACTGTTGCCAAATCTGTCAACTCAGTTTCATATTGCATTAGCACGAGTTTCAGACCCTCTATATCACAATAATCCTTGAAAATTACTTCACTTTCAAAAAGAGAAAGGTCTAATACATTTTCAAAAGATGCTGCTGGTTAAAATACATTTCCAGCATAACCATATACTTGTAAGAATTAATGCTTTATTAACAATGTTTTTGTAAGATTAATAATATTGCCAAAATTCCTCACACAACGTTTGAAGAATGTGTGCTTATTCTCAAAAGTCGTGCTATAAACATGCATTAATGGACCAACCGTGGATAATGATGTTTCGGCCTTAATCGAATGGATCGAAACAAGTCTTCCATTATTTCTATATAATCATTTATCAATGACTGAAGAACAGCTTTTTGATTTGATTTTGAGAATGACTTGTATGCACAAAGATTTGTTATTTCCCTGAAGAAAAGTTAAATAATGTCTTATATAGTTAAATATCAAAGCCAAACTGATATTTAAAATTCTTACTTGATCAAATGAACAAAATTAACTACTGTGTATACTTTACCTCCATGCTTGAAGTCGGTAATTCCTATCAAAAAATCTTCCTCACTTCATCTTCTGATTCACATTGATAATTAAATGGGCTTCTTGAATACATCTTTGCTTTTAAACCCCTTACAGTATTAATACAAATAAATAGAATAAAAAACGATGTGTTGTAAATGAAATGATATTAAGATGGATCAGCACCAAAACGGGCTATATAGCACCTGAATACGATTTAACAAAAAACAAAAATTAAAACTAGAAATTCAATACATTAAAATACAAATATCACCTGAATACGATTTAAAACAAAAAACATAAAGAGAAGGTTGCGCAAACAGCTGAAACACGGTACACCTGCGACCTAATAGGTTTGAGATGCGTGCACTCAATCAGAATGTGTTTCACTTTCAGGCGAGCCTAGCAGTGCTATTAAACAACTTAAAGGATGAGGAAAGGTTTCTAAATAAACCTGTATCAAGTGGGGTAAAGATAAGTGATTATAAATAATAAGGGTGAACATGGCTTCAGAATAAACATGGATCTGTTTATATAGCTGGAAGGTAAATTCCTTGATCTCGGTTTATTTCATGGTGAAACTTGTAATTCCCAATGGCTTCACGTAGTTTTCCAGAGTGTTTGTGGGGGATATTGTTTGCAAGGATATTGGTTTGGCCCCATTCTATGGTGTGGATAGGGTAATTGGCTTTATGTACAGCCACGGCACAGCTTAAGTCTTTCGTATTAGTTTTATTCTTATGTTGGCTGATTCTGACACTAAGTGGATAGAAAAGTGGCCGATATATTGCCCTCTACAATCACAATTAACTTGATAAAAATTACCACTAGGATTTGCTGGGCGGGAGGTTATTTGTTATCATTAGCTTGCAAGAGGGACGTGAAAGGGGTGCCTGTAATAAAGTAAACCTGAGTATTCAGGTTCCTTTGTAATATTCTTTTGAACTGATAGTTTTGGTGTCCAATGATAGGTATGCCGATTCCGTGTAAGGGAGACTGTGTTGTAGCAAGTCTTTAAGAGGTGGTATTTGTATCTTGTCAGTGGTATCTTCGGGATATTGGTTGTAAGTCGTAAATACCATCTTGATGTGGTCAATTTCTTTTGATAGGAACTGTGGGTCACATATCTTGGAAGCTTCTTTAGTTAGTGTGCAATGTACCAGTTTTATATTGAAAGACGTAGAATGGAGGAATTGATCGGTATGCGTTGGTTTGTGATAGACTTTGGTGCTGAGTCTGCTTGTCAGGTTGGTTGTTACTCTCGCGATATGAATATCTAGGAATGATCATGTTTGGTCTGTTTCCTTCTCCATTATGAATTTCATCCTGTTATGCTGTTGGTTGAGATTATAATAATAATGCAAGTCAGTGTAGCAAAGTATTAAAGCTCTTTATGAATACTTAGTAATATTTTACATATTATCAACTCACAGGTAAATATTCAAAATTCTCCTCTTCCTTAAAGTATCTGGTATTCAGCTTTATCCGTCTTTGAGTTTCCGGATAGCTGAAATGGGTAATTGATTTAAATTCATCAATTCCTGATAATAATAATAATAATAATAATACTTTATTGATATAGCGCAAATATAAGACATCCTTGATATCACTTCTGGTCAAGATCTTCCCTATTCATGATCAGAGTTTTCTTCTTATGTCAGGAATAAATGTAGAAATCTTTGGTAATGTTCACTCCAGTGAGACGCTGGAAGTGTTTAAGTGAGAATCAAAGGCCAATTCGTGTATGTGTGCTATTATCACTTTCAGGCTTTTGCAAACCATAAGACCTATCGATAAGATCATATACCATCGAGTAGTCAATATCTGACATCTTTGCAATTTTTTGTAGACGTTGTTGCACTAAAACAGCATTTTTATACGCCTACATGAAATTGGGGGCGTATATTGTCATCCATGTCCGTCCGTCCGCTCCCACCCATTGGAGTATTGGAGTTTTTTCTTTATTTCTGAGGTGATTTTGACCTATGTTTACGTTAATTAACAGGATTATATGACCACTTGGGATAAAATTGATTGGCCGTTAGTGCGTTAGACAGGTTGGTGCTAAATACAGGTAAAATTAATTGAAAATCGCAAGGGAGGAAATTTGAATGACCGTTAGAGCAGGGTCACGCAGAATAGAGGTGATCGCATGACTAGTATTGACTGTAACGGACGAAGTTACGTCCGCGTTATCGTCCGTGCCAAAACGGTCCAGACTGTGCGATAGAGAGCATTAAAATAGAGTTTGTTCCCTTTTTTTTGGATCGATTGTCTGAAATTTATCCGTCACTACGTAACTTGAACAACCAGGATTATCTGAAATTAATATTAATATTATTATAGCACCATGTATATTTAAATATCACCATGTATCAACTGAAAATAGTATGTATAAATGTTTAATATAAAATTGATTGTGTGTGAGTATATATAATGCGTTTACTGTTAAATTGTTGCTGTATTATGTATAAATGTTTGAATGAAAATAAAATGTTTATGAAAAAAAAAGAGTTATCTGAACTCGCTGAGAAATGCACATGCGCAATTATGAAGACTGCAATTTGAGCTGCAAGTCAAAAACATAGTCACAATCTCACTACCTTTTTTCCATGATCAGGGAGTAAGTTGTATTTTTTCTTATTATTGTAGCGTCCGTTTAGATTAAATTAAAAATTGCATGTCTTGTTCTGGGCTGCAGCCCATCATAGTCGGACACCTAGGCTCATTATTTTGGATGAAGGATATCTTATTGGCTTGTCCGAAGCTGCGGGTCTTGTTCATCTAAGTCGGGACACCTGGGACCATTATTACGAATACATCTCAGAAACTTGGAAAATAATGTGTCTGTGGTCGGTGAACTGCAGATCATAAGTGACCTTTACACGACGGATTTTCTAGCTTTATAAATACAGTTATAGCTCAGTAGACGGTTCTGGTCATGAGGTAAAGGTCATACAAGTAAGATATCTGGGTTAATGATTCAATATTTGTGTTATATTGTGGCATTACCAATCACTCCACTTGTTTCATCATGATTACTGTTGTAAAAATGCCATTGCATGCAATGAGTTGCACCTCGCCTTGTATCTGGATTGATAACCCCTATTAAATGGTCAGATAAACCACACCACATAAATCCGCTCCTCATAAGTCAAAATCCACACAAGTCGATTGAGCCGGTTGGTCCGGACATCAGTCCGTTCACAATTTTTTGTGGTTGCGATAGAGACCATAATTCTTACAAGATAATCACAAAACTTGGTTGAGCATGTACATCATCATAAAATGTCAGTTCCTTTCGAAAACCAGCATCATAACTTTTACGGTTGGTGAGTTGTGCCCCCGTCCGTCCATAATTTCTTGTGGGTGCAACAGAGACAACAAATTTTACAAGATCATTACAAAACTCGGTGAGTATGTACATCATCATAAAATGCCAGTTCCTTTCGGAAACCAGCAGCGTTACATTTACGGTTGGTGATTTACACCCTTTAAAGTAGCGAAATTTTATTTAATTTGGCTTGTGGGTGCAACAATAGAGACTACAATTTTTATCGGATCTCTTTGAATGTCTGTGAAACTTGATGTACAAGTAGATCGTCATAAAATTTTGGTTCCTTCGAAAAACTTTTTTCAGATTCTCTTGCTAGAACGAAGGTTCTTTGCTATGTGGGTTTAAGTTTTACATTTGTATTTACTTTTTAACTTTATTAAAAGCCTACTATTCAAATAGTAGTGGCCTTTTTAAAATTTGCTGTATTGCCTTTTATTTTGGTATGAGGATTAATGACAGTACAAAGATGATACCTGTTTATTTTTGTGGTGATCAGATAATTTTTAGCTGAGATATAGGATAAAAACTATTGAAAGCAAATTAGCAAAATTAAGGGTCACCATCTTGTACTCTTTGGCCTACAATTCTCAACAGATTTTTTTAAAATTTTGGTATGTGGTGTAATGGCATTACACTCAGAGACTTGAATGTTTGCATACAAATACACAATGTCAAACTATACTCGGGACACAAAAAAATCTCATTCACCCTAGCTTTTCTTCTGGCATTTTAAGCCTAATTTAAAAAAAAAATACGCGTTTGGTCCAAAAATACACTTGAGCGTAATAACATGTCAGTTGCCCCAAAACCTACAGGAATGGTCCCAGAGCTCTGAAATTTCGCAGGCAGATAGCCACTATACAACTGCGTTTGGTGCCAAAAAATCACTCGTGGGAATTTTTTTTATATTTGAGTCATTTTTCGACAAAGGCCGTAAGGGGTCAGTCAAAAATACTGACCATAGGTAATCCCCTGATTTGTTCATATATATCATCTCCCCAGGTGAAATATGTAGATTTGAGGCAGTTTTCAGCTAATAATATGATGTTTGCAGGACTAAGTTTAGTATCAAGAGGAGTCGCACTTTGTTTTATATTATCGAATAACACATCCAGGGCTTCTTTCCTTGGGACATTTGTAAATAAGTCAACCACATCTTACGATATCATTGTCCCTAATGGTTTGATTTTTTTTGATTTTTGAACAGAAGTCACTAGAGTCACTTATGAATGAGTCAGCTGTTTTTCCGAATATTGATAAGAGTTTAGAGAGATGTGTAGCGGTGTTGTAAAAAACTGAATCT
The DNA here is from genome assembly GCA_030562195.1 of Nipponacmea schrenckii. Taxonomy (NCBI): domain Eukaryota; kingdom Metazoa; phylum Mollusca; class Gastropoda; family Lottiidae; genus Nipponacmea; species Nipponacmea schrenckii. Next base: position 2,879,903 of record JAUJPP010000011.1, read on the forward strand.
CTTGAACACACTAGAATCCTGGCTTTAGGCGGGTTTTTGTGAATTTTGATATTAGCTCTGGCATACGGAGGGCGCGGATGTGACGGTTTAAGTTGGTAAAAAAGCTGTTCTGATAATTGGTCTTTTTCTTTCAACGACTTTAGGTGAGCTGTGTGTTTGGTTTCTAGGGTATTGGTTGGATCCTTTCTTAGAATTCTGTAGGTCTTCTGGTCTTTTAATAGGTCATTCACTGTTGACATATAATCTTCTTTATCCATAATCACGGTTGCCTTGCCTTTGTCTGCTGCTACCATTACTATGGACTGGTCTTCTTTCAGGTCTCTTAACGCCAGTGTTTCTGCTTTAGTGAGATTGGGCTTGGTTTTGGTCTTGGAGAGGATCTCAGCTATTTGGTGACGCAGGTAATCCACTTTGCCACCTGGTGCTAGTTGGCGAATTCCTTTCTCAATGCCTGATATGAAATCATCTTGATTTTTTGGTTGGGTTACTGGTGAGAACTTCAGTCCGCGGGATAGGACACTGATTTGCTGGTCTGTTAGTTCTTTTTGGCTGAGGTTGACCACTGTTTTGGTTAAAAATTGTTGATGAGCAGTGACGTTAAGTGATGTGATTGGTTCTTGCTGCTTTCTGAGATGCTGGAACTTCTTGATCTGTTTCTGTTTGATCTTCTGGTCTTGCAATTGGTTATATTCAGTCTGTTTGTTTCGGTAAGTGGTGTATATATCATCTGGTAAGATTTCTTCCAGCTGGTTTTGGAACTGATGTATCTTGAGAGTCAATCTTTGCTTTTCATTTCTAGAGTGTTGGATACGTTCACGGACAAGTGATCTGCTAGCTTTTTCTAATATCTTGGTGGCACCATTTGATTGAACAGGGGTTTTCAATTGTAATCCTTTAGGGATAATTTGGCTATCTCTACATTTTAAAAGAAATGTGATGTTGTTGCTAACTTGAATGTATTTACCTTCCAACCTTCCAATTTGATTCATTAGGTTAACAGCCACATCTCCATATTGATGACGAATATAATCTTTAAATGGCATTTAGTAAAGGTGCTAGATCAACAAAACAAATTCTTATGGATACAATTACTAACTTTATTTAAGCGACGTTTCAACCAGCGTTCTCTGGTCTTTATCAAGCAATGAATAAATGTAAAAGGTTAACAAGCGAGACCCTCAACCAGTCTGTGCACTGTTGTAGCACGTTTAGATTAAATTAAAAATTGTGGGTCTTGTTCTGGGCTGCAGCCCATCATAGTCGGACACCTAGGCTCATTATTTTGGATGAAGGATATCTTATTGGCTTGTCCGAAGCTGCGGGTCTTGTTCATCTAAGTCGGGACACCTGGGCCCATTATTACGAATACATTTTAGAAACTTGGAAGATAATGTGTCTGTGGTCGGTGAACTGCAGATCATAAGTGACCTTTACACGACGGATTTTCTAGCTTTATAAATACAGTTATAGCTCAGTAGACGGTTCTGGTCATGAGGTAAAGGTCATACAAGTAAGATATCTGGGTTAATGATTCAATATTTGTGTTATATTGTGGCATTACCAAACACTCAACTTGTTTCATCATGATTACTGTAAAAATGCCATTGCATGCAATGAGTTGCACCTCGCCTTTTATCTGGATTGATAACCCCAATTAAATGGTCAGATAAACCACACCACATAAATCCGCTCCTCATAAGTCAAAATCCACACAAGTCGATTGAGCCGGTTGGTCCGGACATCAGTCCGTTCACAGTTTTTTGTGGGTGCGATAGAGACCATAATTCTTACAAGATAATCACAAAACTTGGTTGAGCATGTACATCATCATAAAATGTCAGTTCCTTTCGAAAACCAGCATCATATTACGGTTGGTGAGTTGTGCCCCCGTCCGTCCATAATTTCTTATGGGGTGCAACAGAGACCACAAATTTTACAAGATCCTCACAAAACTTGGTATGTACATCATCATAAAATGCCAGTTCCTTTCGGAAACCAGCAGCGTTACATTTACGGTTGGTGATTTAAACCCTTTAAAGTAGCGAACTTTTATTTAATTTGGCTTGTGGGTGCAACAATAGAGACTAAAATTTTTATCGGATCTCTTTGAATGTCTGTGAAACTTGATGTACAAGTAGATCGTCATAAAATTTTGGTTCCTTCGAAAAACTTTTTTCAGATTCTCTTGCTAGAACGAAGGTTCTTTGCTATGTGGGTTTAAGTTTTACATTTGTATTTACTTTTTAACTTTTTTAAAAGCCTACTATGCAAATAGTAGTGGCCTTTTTAAAAATTGCTGTATTGCCTTTTATTTTGGTACGAGGATTAATGACAGTACAAAGATGATCCCTGTTTATTTTTGTGGTGATCAGATATCAAATTTTTAACTGAGATATAGGATAAAAACTATTGAAAGCAAATTAGCAAAATTAAGAGTCACCATCTTGTACTTACTCTGTGGCCTTCAATTCTCAACGAATTTCTTTAAAATTTTGGTATGTGGTGTAATGGCATTACACTCAGAGACTTGAAATTTTGCATGCAAGTACACAATGTCAAACTACATTCAGACACCAAAAAATCTCATTCACCCTAGCTTTTCTTATGGGATTTTAAACCTAATTTTTAAAAAAAACACGTGTTCGGTCCAAAAATACACTTGAGCGTAATAACATGTCAGTTGCCCCAAAACCTACAGGAATGGTCCCAGAGCTCTGAAATTTCGCAGGCAGATAGCCACTATACAACTGCGTTTGGTGCCAAACAATCACTCGTGGGAGTTTTTTTTTATATTTGAGTCATTTTTCGACAAAGGCCGTAAGGGGTCAGTCAAAATATAATGAATCGTTATAACTCTGGTTTTACCCCAAAAAGTGCAAATTTCGCCTGCAGCTAGCCAATAATCAACAACGTTCAGGCCTAAAAAAAATCCTAGCCATCAAACAATGCCAAGAGACTTAAGGGGGTTGACAACCCTAAACCTATGTACAAAAAATAGACGATTTTAACCACTTCTTTTCCACCTATCTGAAATATTTAAATATCAATGGAAAGAGGGGACTTTCAGCTATCCAAAAATATAAAATTTATTTCTTTATGACATTTCAACTTTGAGAAATAGGGTATGGAAGATGAACGAAAAAAACGTCAATTATTCCCTTAAAATTAGCATATCTACTAGACTATTTAATATAGAAGGTTGAAATTTTGCACAACGCAAGTCTACATATATCTCTACAAAATTACGTTGGCTTTTTGGAAAATTTTGTTTTGTTCTGAAGATATTGATAGAAATCAAAATTTTGGGAGTGCATTTACGAAAAATTGAATTTTTAAAAAACTATTCATTTTATAAAAAAAAAAGCCAACGTAAAGTTATAGAGGACATCGTAAGCTTTAGCTGAAGCCAAAGTTTTTAAAAATCGGATAAATTTTAAGCGAGATATGCTTTTGGAAAAATGGCAGTTTTTTTCAACATTTTGCAAACACATGTAAACCTTACGTAATTAACGATCATGCCGTAAAAATCTTTAAGCACCTTTTAGGCATCGATATGCACCGATATCCACATAATTGGAGTGCTAAAACAATGGATTAGCACATGTCAAAACACCCCTACCCACCAATCATAAAATTTTCTCTGTTTACATGTGACGTAATGATTTATGGGAAATCACGTGACTTCTGGATTCCCCCGATACACAAACTCTTACTTCGCGTGCCGATATTAACAATAACTGACCGGCAAACGTAGAGAATGTTTATTTAGCCGATGACGTTGTAATCACAAATGTCAACTGACAACGTAATTTGTACGTGTACATAGAGGAATGCCCTGTTTTGTTCTATAAATAGATTATCTTCACGGACGGATATCAGACGAACTACTGAAGCGATTGAGCTAAAATTTTTCATGAGTTTTTTTAATGTCAAATAGAATGGATATAAACGTTTCTTGATTGAAATACACTTCGAACGATAAGGTTGTCAACCCCCTTAAATATGAAATTCCCAAAAAGTGTTTGAAAACTTGTAATGCAGGTAAGAGTCTAATGAACTTACCCTTTTGATATCTCTTTCCAAAGTGCCAACTTTGCCCTATAGTATAAACTATAATGTGGCCTTTAAGGTACTAAATTTGGATTTTTTTAATTTATTTTTTTGTGTAGTTTTGTCTGTTTTTTTTTAGCTTTTTTCTTTTACCTTAACCCTAGGCCTGGTATATAACATCTGTTCAACCTATAGGCTTTCTCCTGCATAGAGGACAACTTTAATTCCTAAAACTCCTTAAATATTTAATCTAAATAATCATAATAAGAAAATATAAAATAGAACTGATCTTGATCAGTGCTGTGATTTCACAATCAATCAAACAATTCGTCCATTAAATCATTTTATGATGCTGTCTTGAATAGGTATATAAATATGATTATTTATTTGACAAGTTGTATTTAATGGATACGTTAATAATATCGGCCAGTTTAAGTTACTTGAGAAACATTAAAATTGCCTTCAAATCGGTACATAAATCATGAAGTAACCGGATGCTGTTGTTATTGCCCACATTCCTTAATATTTTCCACAACAACAATGGCATTTTGGTATTCCATTTATTATCTCTAGCAAAAGGCAATAAAACGTTTAAATATCATTTTGTAAAAACATTATGAATTAATTTAAATAAGTTTTAACTCACTAATAATAAAACACAAAATAATTTTTAGACGCCTTCATTCATATGACGTCATTTGTCACGTGAACAAACATGGAGTCTAAATTTAGCGTTTCAAAGCAGATCAGAGTCAAATGGATTCCACAAGAATTCCTACGTCCACATAGGTCTTTTGAACTTGAGAATACATGGATTATTCATTAGAAACCCCAATTAATCAATTAGTAAGCCTCCTTTGCCTCTAACTAATGAGGCAACCCATCTTTAAGTGATGCACTACTGCATAAGACGCCAGATTATAAACCTCACAGTCTTAGACTTTTGAATGGCGTCAAGGCTAAATTTTAATTCAAGATGGCGACTTCCGGTTTTAAGATATCGACAAAATCTTTTTGCCATTTTCCCAAGATTTTTATATGAATCTATACTGTAATGTCAAAACAATCTTTTGATTATGTTCTATCAAGACAATTATAGGCATAAAGGTTTATTAATGAAATGATATAAGTATAATAGAACGAAAGCACTATCGAAATATAATTTATCATTTAGATGTTCAATCAAGACAATTATAGGTATAAACGATTTATTAATATAATAGTATAATAATTTATTATTTTTAAAAATACACAATATGAAGAAAAGGCAATATATACACAGTATGAAGAAAAGGCAATATATACGTTTTTGGCATGCAAATATTAATGCAAAACTACAATATGCAAAATAAGCTGTGAATAGAACAAAAAAGGACCATGTACCTAAAAAAGAAATGCAAAATAAAGCGGAAAGAGAGAGCACTAAATATATTAAACTAAAAATAGTAGTTTAAATAGAAGTGATTAAAGGACGGAGGACTATAACAAGTAAAGTACAACTTGTTTGTTATTAGCTCCATTTTTCTACTTCTAAAATTTATTTTTTATCACTTATGTTTAAAGTAATTTGGCCAGCTACCAATTTAGTTCAATTGACTAAGCTGTTTTAGAAATTTTGAACAGCTTTGTGTTATCGCTTTGCAAAATAGAATGTACGTGAAATACGTATGTTTAGATACTTAGGGACTTATACAAGTTATTAGGTTTTTTTTTCGATAAACACCTTATATCTATTGGTAATTGTTCAATAATCTCATCTGTTGAGTCAGGTATACACAATGAAGAAGTTCCAAGTTTGGTTTCTATTTTTAATTCTCGTTCATCGTCCCCAACAGTACAAGTTATATGAACAGTCCCTAAAACTACATCAATTTCTTCACGTAGCCCCAAAATCGTGACTTTTCAACAACAGGCTCTGTTTAATTTCCTGAAAAAGAGAATAGATTGATCATAACCTGTACGTTATATTTATTTGTAAACAATATTTTTTGTTATCCAATATACATTAACTTGTTCATTCAATTGCATGGTTGCGAACAGAAAGCTAGAAGTCATTTAAAGGGATAATAGCCGTTAGAATACACTCGTCCTACGTCTAATATTAGTGTTTAAAGGGATAATAGCCGTTAGAATACACTCGTCCTACGTCTAATATATGTGTTTAATATTGACTATTGGAAAAATAAGAATGCATTCCGCACTTGATCAATTTTTAAAATTGCGACATATTTTTAATAATTATAATGTATTTGAAAAGCGGTTAAAAGTATGTTTTTAAGCGTTTTATGAACTAATTACTTTATTTTGTTGATTTACGGGATTTTTATAGGGATTTTGATAAAATAAATTAGTTTATTAAATGTCAAATATCGATATCAAATCTCTGATATCTAAACGGTAGTAGATAAAACAATAAAATTTGATATTCAAATGGTAATAAATAGATAAAAAAATTTAATCGGAAATTTAAGAAGTGCATAATAAAATGGAGAAGCTAATGTATTTATATACAAATAATGGAAAACATATATACAGGCACTCTACATAAAAACAGTAAGACATTTCCTAGTTTTGTACATGTTATCTATTAATTTCCCAAAAAGGTTTTGTGTAGAGTGGTTGGTCATAATAAAATAAAACTTATGTATGTTCTATTTTACAGCATGCATTTAATAATTCTGCCCTCAAGTTATTATATACATTACATTCCATAATTATATGATGCTCATCTTCAATTTTATCACTGTTACAATAAATACATATTCTAGTTTCTAGAGGTATTGGGGTTTAGAATAGCGGCCCGGGCACCTGTCCTGGCGACCAGACTTTACTAGCAAAGCGTCGTACCCTCGAAAAACTCTTTGAAAATAAATCCTAGGGAAATCATAAAATGTTAACAATAATTATATAAATGTGCATACCTTTATCTCGTCCAACGAGTTTATGTTGACTACTGGGTACTTAAAGTAGTTGTTGTATGAAAGGGTCCCGTCCATAATCATAATAGCTTCCCCAACAGATATGTCTGCTTTGGTGGCATCACGCCAAAGAGAAACTTTTACTTCTGCAGTTGTGTCCCTTATGGTGATTTCCTTCACTTGGGCTTCCTCGCCTCTAACTGTGACGATTCTTATTATGGTTTGCTGGCTATATAGACTATATTTCAGTATTACCTTGTACGATATATAAGGATGTATATTTATAACTAAGAAGGAATGTGGGTTACTTACTCAACCGGCCTTTGAACGACACTTTGGACTTAATCGGTGATTTTAGGACTTATTGGACCGATTAACTGGCGTTGTCGGATTATCCAAGGCTATTTTTGCAGCTTCATTAATGTGTTTAGGAATTTCAAGTGATCCAGATCTAAAACAAAACATGGGAAAACAGAACAATTTAGTGCTTACAGCAAATTTCTTTATGAATAATTTTCTACCAATATAAAGTTTGTTCTCATGTTTTTTTATTAACCAATGCTTTCTTGAACGCAGTCTTATTACTTTTACCCGACCACCTGCGCTTGGTTTTACATTACTTATTGCCATAACCATTACTAACATTCTTGTTAAAACTTGTTCTCTCAGGTTATCCATCCTCGGATGGCTGAAAGATAAAGACACATAATATGATTAGATAAAGATTACTCTGTATAGTATATTATATGACTGTTTAACACCTTCACTGGAAGTGTTTTTGAAAAAGATAATTTTCCAAGAAAACTATTACTCTCATTATCTATTTAGAAATAAAAAATTATTTCAAATCCCGTTTTAAATCAATGGAGGAGGTATTAACAAAAATTAACCGGACAATAAAATGAGCATTAATAAATCGCACTTTAATGTAGTCAAATTGTATACACACCAAATTTTCTAAAAAAAAATTGTCAAATTGTCTAAATAAATATATGCTTTATAATAATATATATCTATAATAAATTAAATATGAAGAATCTTGGATATGTTTTCTTGCAAACATATCAAAATATGCATAATGCTTTGTTCGTCTTGCCACTTTAACCTTGTATGGTATCTGACTTCTTCCCAATTAAATGGTATTCAAGATATCATACATCCATTTCTTTCATGTACGTTTTTCATAAGGATATTTTTGCAATTAAAAGTTATAACTAACATTAGAACCACTTGTTTTTGTAAACATGTTTGATGGATATAAAGACTACGTAAATACAAAATCCTGTCATAAAAGTCGATACAAAACTGTAAAAACGTTTATGCCGATTTGAATGGTGTTGATGTTTATCAATAATTTGTAATTGAGTGATTTTGTCGACTTATTTAATTAATAGTACTTTGTCAACTACTTACCAAGGCCCTTTAATGTGGTAATAAAGTATCCTAGTGTATGTTTAATCTTATTTCTAGTGCTTCATGATAACTTAAGTAGGTTGGCAGGCTTGCAACTTTGATTTTTCTTTGAGGATATTGTTTATATACACATGGTCAATTAGCGTCCCGCCTTCTGTAGATATATCATCCACCATTTGTACGTAACCTCGATTAACCTTGTATCTTTCAATACTGCTATTATTATCCAGTATATTTTGATTGAAATCGCTCATGATGAGAAATGCTCCTGACTGATTCCAAGTCGTCAACTAAGAGTTTTAAATTTTGAAGAAAAGGGTATATTGATATATAAATGATAAGAGTAGTCAAGTCCAAATCAAGCATCATTGTGCCGTGTGCCTTTTGTTTTAATTGTTGAAACTCTACAGAATTGTCATAACAATCAATTCGTGATGAATTGTGAAAATTAAATGATGGGAGCCCAATGTTCGAACAGTTTGCCTTAGGAGTTTCAGTTAGAAATATAAAGTCGATTTTCTACTTTTCTCCTTGTATTTACAGGTATATAATCAGGCCTTATACTTTCCAACCGTAAATTAGCACCTATTTTATTGTTGTCATATTGAACGTATGAAAACAACGAGCCAAAAATTGTATAAGAAATGTGGACGACACTTCCAAAAGCTCTATTTGTTAAACCATCGTCTACATTTAAATTTTTTGTTAACATTATTCTAGCTCCTATCCCTATTTCTAGTTCATTACTCCGTGTAGAATCAGCATTTCTTAATAATGGAGAATCTTTTCTAGTCATTTTACCGTGTTTACATAATACCGGAATTAAAATCCTAGCTCCGTATAGATTGCGGAAGTAGTAATAAATACGAAAGGATGGCTCATTCGATGAACGTGCAGTAGTCGTGTAAGCATGGCCTGACGGCCATCTTGTCATCATCATCCTATCATCTATATGTTTGTGATGTCCCCCCGGGTTTTTATGTATTGTCTTTCATTTTATGTCTCATCATCATAATAAACATTAATACCCATAATCACTTTCCATGGTAACGGAGCGGGGTTCGGTCTGAGAACGGGGAGTTTGGTATTCGAAGAAATTTGATGTCGAGAAAAGAAAATAATCTGTAGGATCGGCAAAGAAGAGAATAATCTAGTGACAAATATGAGTGAATTTTAAAATGGTGATTGGTGAATTAGATGTATGTCAACAATGTCGCGAATGGTGAGCGATATCTTGGTGTCTTTGTTAACTGTCATTGTTATAGCGTTCAAGATGTCTGGAGGTGGGTACCGAATTCCTCCATGGTTTTTCTAAATCGAAACCTTACAGTAGGTGGATAGATGAAATTAATGTCTGGCGAACCGTCACAGATCTATCAAAAAGTAAGCAGGCCCCAGCTATAGCCCTATCCTTACCAGAAAATGAAGGCTCTGTAAGAGATAAAGTTTTCACTGAATTAGGAAATGAAATGAATGGAGTTTTACGTCCTACTCTTCTTCATTGAATTAGGAGCAGATAAACTAAACAAAGATAATGGAATGGAAACTCTTCTTGTTTTTATGTATAAGATTTACTCAAAAGATGAACTTTCTGAAGCATATGAACTTTATACAACTTTTGATAGATTTAAACGAGAGAACATTTCCATGGAAGATTATGTTTACGAATTTGAAAAATTTTACAATAGAACTGCTAAGTTTAATATGTCATTACCAGAATCAGTACTTGCCTTTAAACTGCTGAAAGGTGCATGTCTTACTCACAAAGATAGACAGCTTGTTTTGACCGGAGTAAATTATGCTGATGCAGGCACTTTATTTAGACAAATGTGTGTTTCATTAAAAAAAATTTTTTGGTCAACAGTCATTACCAGGTGGAACTGAGTATGATAGTATGTCAGGAGCCACAAACAAGATTAAGGTAGAACCAGCTTTCATTACAGATAACGAAGTATTCATAAACAGGAAATGGAATCCTAGGTTTAGAGGGAGGCCAACGGGTAGAACTTATGGTGGATCTGGTAGAAATTTGCCTCGTGGTACAAGTTCATACAACAACAGACAACAGTCATACAGATCGGCTCCAGGAAGAGAACAGACTCCTGTTGATTTTACAGGTCAACCCTTCATATGTATTATATTTGAGTCAATTTTCCACTTTGCTAAAGACTGCCAGCATTCTTATGAGTACATTGAAAATAAAGTTTATGAAGTTAGCAGGCGAATTATGGATGGACTATTATCTTGATTCTCTTAGTGAAGAACAATACGAGACTGTCACAACCGTGAAGAGTAATTCAGTTTTCAAATTTGGTTGCGGAACAGTTTTGGAATCTAAGGGTAAAACAACTTTTCCCTGCGAAATTGCAGGAGTGGAATATCGTTTTACCAGCGATGTTTACCATTCTTTTACTTGTGGGAAAACCTGCATGAACGCAGCTGGGGTGGTGCTCAACCTACCAAAAGTTTTGATAAGGAAGTTTTAAAGTGTACCTCATCAGGCCATTACAGCATACCAGTTTTACCAACCTCAATGCCAAACAATACATTTTAGGTCTTATTCAGTTGAAACAATAAATCTTTGGTAGAGAAACACAATATTACTCCAAAACTGCATGAACAATTTGCTCATCATCTGTAAGAAGGCTTAATGTTCTTATTCAGGATGCTGGAGTTAATGATATTGCTGAAAAATGTGATGTTTGTCGTAAGTTTAATAAAACACCACCAAGACCAGTAGCAAAGTTTGCCACTAGCTACACAGTTTAACGATGTTGTCGCCCTTGACCTTAAGGAGTGAGAAACAGGTATATATTTTCTCCATTTAATCGATGTCGCTACAAGATTTAGTTTGGCTGCAGTTAAAAGAAAAAAACTTCCAAAGGTGGTGATAGATAAAATAGTAAGTCTCTGGATAGGAAGTGGAATGGGTCCTCCTAAAAGATTCATTACTGATAATGGTGGTGAGTTTGCCAACAATTTTTCCAGAGACGTGTCAGAAAATCTCAACATTGAGGTGCTGAATACAGCAGCTTTGAGTCCTTGGCAAAATGGCTTATGTGAGCGAGATCATGTGGTGGTGGACAATAATCTACACAAGATTTTGGCTGATAATTCAAATTTAGATCTAGAGGTATCACTCTTTTGGGCAATAAATGCTAAAAACTCTTTGCAGATGGTATCAGGGTTTAGTCCCTATCAATTAGTTTTTGGTTGAAATCCAAATTTACCATTAGTTTTGATTGATAGGCCTCCAGCTTCGGAAGGCACAGCCACATGTGAAAGTTTTGCCAATCACTTAAATGCTCTTTATTCTGCCAGGAGAAGCTTTTGTAGAAGCAGAATCTTCTGAACGTATAAGGCGAGTGTGTGTCATCAGGTTAGACCTACTGGTGATGTATTTGAAATTGGTGATAAAGATTATTTTAAATCCTGAATGGAAAGGACCTGGTAAAGTGCTAGGACAAGATGGTAAGATCACATTTATTCGCCATGGAAGTACCTATCTAAGAATTCCTTCATACCGTATCTTAAAAGTAGGAACAGAATTCCAGGACCGCCTTCAGTTGCGAAAATCGAGAATAATTTGGAAAGTGAAAGTAATAAATCATGTGATAATGGAGATATCGTTTCAGATGCTTCAGACTCTATTTCAGAAAAGTTAAGTAATACACACCCATCATGTCAAAGTGTTAAAGTGAAAGATCAAATCCAATATTTTTTGCCTGAAGGTGAATCCAACTGGCTTGAGGGTGAAGTTATAAGCAGAGGTGGAAAAGCCACAGGTAAATATAGGAATTGGTTGAACGTAAAGAATTCCTAGAATTTAAAGCCCGTTTAGTTGCTCGAGGATTCAAAGAAGACGAAAAGGTTCAAAGTGACTCTCCTACTGCAACCAAGAGAAACTCTGAGAATTGTTCTTTGTATATCTTGCTCATTGTCATGGAAGTGTAGAACTATTGATATAAAAGCTGCTTTCCTGCAAGGGAAAAGTATCGAACGTGAGGTATTTTGTAAGCCACCGGTTGAGGTTGCTGATAATAATTTTGTGGCGACTCAACAAGTGTGTTTAGTCTCAATGATGACTCTAGGAATTGGTACTTTCGTGTGCAGGAACTCTTACTTAGCTTAATTGCAAGCAGTCTGAGGTAGATTTGGGTCTTTTCATGATGCACTCAAATGATAAGTTAGAAGGTCTAGTTATGATGCTTGTACATGATTTTATCTGGTCGGGATCTCAGAAATTTGAAAATGAAATTATTCAAAATTTAAAACTTGCATTTAAGATTGGCAAACAAGCCTGTGTCATTTTTACTTATATTGGTATAGAAATTACACAGGAAAATAACCGGATTATTTTATATCAACTTTCATATATCCAATCCCAATAAGCAAGGAAAGAATTAATAAAAAAACAAGCATCTATAAACAAGTCTGAGCTCACACAACTACGTGGTATCATTGGCCAAACTAACTGGGTTAAAAATCAGACAGGCCCTGATACAAGTTATGAATCTTTAGAATTGTGCATTTCAGTAAATGATCCCAAAGAAGAACATTTAATGGCCAACTTTATTGGAGCTAATTCCCTTGTGGCGAAAGTAGGTGGCGCTCGTGGAAGTGGGGACCAACTTATAAACAAAGCCTTTTGTAAATTTTATTCATTTATGCGATAAAATATGCCTTCTTGTGGGTGTTGTGTGCCTGGATGTACAGACAGAGGTGGACACCGTTTCCCTAAACGAGATTCGGCGGCGTTGGATTGTTGCCATCAAGAGATACGAGAAGCCCGGAAAGTTATGGCGTCCCACCCCAAATAGTGTCGTCTGCTCAAAACACTTCCTCGAGTCGGACTATGTCAAAATTACTTGTGAAGGTGTGATAAGTTTTTATAATTTACTATTCTTGATAGCTATTCTTCAAAAAGCATGCTTATTACTTACTACAAAATTATCATTGCTGACCAAATTTCTCCTTCGTATGCAGTTTCAGTATGCTTGTTATATGTTTTAGACTATTGAAACCTATATTTCCTTTTTTTTCTGGTTTATATTTTATCATATTTGATGCATGTACGTTTTATTTTTGTGTTTTGTTTTTTGAGTTGTTGTTGAAGAATAATGTACCAACTAGTAACCAGCTGATGGAAATTCCAGTGACTGGATGGAAAGTTTGTCTTGATTTCATGTCAATTTTGGAGATAAGGATTCAGGGAGTATACTAGTATTTCATCATTTAAAAAAAACTATAATCAGGCTATTCAGTTCAGTGTTGAGAACTTTATTGATGACAAACAAGGCATAGAGTTCTATACAGGGCTAGCATCCTACCAAGATTTTCTGTTTGTATTAAAAACTTGCGTGATGCCACCTATCATTTGAATTACCTCTATTTACAGGTGGAAAACGTTAGTGTGCTTAATCAGTTTTTTATGACTTTGATAAAATTAAGACAGTATAAACCAAAGTTTGAACTAAGTAGATTGTTTGGAGTATCAGAGTTGTCTGTCTACAACGTTGTGATCACATGGATAAATTTCATGTCATGTCAGTGGAGAGAAGTCGATCTTTGGCCTGAAAGGGATTTGGTCAGGTACTTTAGCCCCACTGATTTGCATATAAAGTTTCCAACCATAAGAGTTATTAACGACGGAACTGAATGTCCCGTTAAAAAAACCAATGCCACCTATTGCCCAGCAAAGTACGTTTTCAACCTACAAGAACAGGAACACTGTAAAAATTCTTGTAGGGTCAACACCTTTTCTTTTGTTTTATTTTGATAATAGAAATCATTCTAAAATCAACTGTAGATTTAGAATTTCTGTACCTTTTACCAGTTTATCTGCAAACTCATCCAAGAATCGCAAAAAAAAAATAAATAAAATAATCCGAACGATTACAATACGTTTTCGCCAAAGTCGAAATATGTAATGACCCCTGAAGATGTTGCAAAAACATAGTCAATTGCTGAGCGCATCCATGTTGAGCGGATTATTAATAAAGTGAAAAATGTCCATATTTTTGATCAAGTAATTCCCGTCGCTTTGTTAAATCAGATATGGGTATCATGTGCTCTACTCACTTTATTTCCAAATCCTAATATATCCACAGATTCGGCATAATTTCATACTGATGTTCATTGATGGGCAGTTCTTAAAAGTCAAGACACAACATTTATTTCAGTCAACAAAATTATTATTAGTGATTAAGAAAAATCATAAACAACTTATTTTGTAAATGAACAATTTTAGTATAGGTATATTGGGTATATAATATTCACCTAATATGCAAAATACTTATATGTTAATACAATGAGTGTTGAAACTCAACGATAAATTTGCTTCATCTATTTTTACATAAATTTAAAACATATATTTACTTAAATATTATGGACAAATGGAGCTCGAGCTGGAACAAGTTACATGATATTTCAGTGTTATTATTTCTAAGTCATATTTCCTACGGTGGGTTCGTTTTGCCGCATTGCCCAACTTGCCGCATCGTTCCAAACTGAACAAAAACTACTTAAAACGAAACTTAAATTAGGTTTTGGGATCGGGATAGGAATTCCTAAACCTACATAACCCATCCTAGCCCTACCAAACCCTAATCTAACTCTAGATAGATACAATGCGGCAAGTTTTGGCAATGTTGCAAAACAAACCCAAAGTATTTCATATACAAACCCTTAGATATGATTGCTGGATAGAAATAATCAATGTAGATTTATATAGATAATTTTCATAACATTTCATTCCAAAACTGAATGTCAAATTTGATTCTGATTATTAGCGTACCATTTTGAGTAAAAAACAACAAAATCACACTAATCCATTCCACATATCCTCATCTGTCCTTGGATCCATGCATAGTAGTCATGACTCCTTTTCAAAGAAAATGTACCGTTGGATTACTCACAATAAAATCCACTGTTATTGCAAGCTGCTTCGGGGGTGACATCTCTAAACGAAAATGAACATTTTATTTCCAGGAGTCCAAAACCAGTCTTGTCAATTATCTTTCCGTCTGGAGATGAAGCTAACCATGGGAAGTCCGGGTGGATTATGAGGCCGCTTTCAAAAAATGAAACATTATTGCCAGAGTTTCGCATGTTATCAACATACATTTGAGCAGCCTTCTTTTCATTTTCACGGCCATACCTGATAGCTGGTACATTTGATAATTCTTTGTATACTACTAGACTGTTGAGAAAGGTAGTCTTAAGGTCTTTGCGTTTAAGTTTTCTCCCAAATATACTTGCAGTGAGTCGTAATTTCCTTGCTTCAAACCACTTTGAATTCGACGCCTGACCAACTGTGTCCTTTTCAATCTGGATACGTTTATATTCACAATTGTACGTAGCTGATCAATAAGATCCACTGGAAGATGTGATGAAATGGTTTGAATGGAAGGTTTGTATAAGATTGTGGGGTTGGTATATTAGTATCACCGGACACCTGTCCTAATTGGCAAACAATTTTCATATGTCCTTCCACAATGGCAAGCTGATGGGCCAAAGTACTACCAATCGGGACTTGACAGTCCAACTTCACTTTTTTTAAAGTTGTATCTGTCAAATTGATATTTTGAAAGAATCCTAATGTTGGATTGATTATTTTAAGTTGGTCTAAATGAAATGAAATGTATTAAAGCGCATCAGCACCAAAACGGGCTATATAGCACTTGAATACGATTTAAAACAAAAATTAAAACTACAAAGTCATTAATACATTACAATAAAAAGGTATCACAGAAATCTCAAAAGGGCCGACAAAACAATGGTACAATAGCACGGTAGTGCTGCGATCTTATAGGTTTGAGATGCGTGCACTCAATCAGAATGTGTTTCACTGTCAGGCGAACCTGGCAGTGCTCACAGACTGGTGGAGCAGGTATCAGTTGGTAAGGTGAGTGTGTCCAAGATGAGAGCGACACAAAACAACTTTCTCCTGATGGCACAATAGGAGGATGGCCATTCCCCCAAGTGAGGCTTAATGCCATGAAGTTTGTTTGTATCTGCAGCATCCCATTTTTGCTGCCATCGTTGCAACATAAAAGTCCTTATCACTGACTTTAAGGCAAGGAAAATGGGGAGACAAAGTGACAAAGCAGCCTTAGCCGCCGCATCTTCCTGGTCATTTCCCCGTATGTCCATGTGACTAGGGAGCCAAGAACAATATCCTTTTTCGGCCCAGAGAGCTTGTAAATATCTCCTGGGTGCACAAGCTGGATGTTATGAATAGCTTGTAATGCGGACAAAGAATCAGAATAGATTATACATTTTTTAATGATGATGAGGACTGAAAGAACTCGAGTGCCTGTAAAATGGCAACGAGTTCGGCTGTGAAAATAAAGGCTGCTGGTGGAAGAGATACAGACAGGACTTCAGATGGCGTCACGGTAGCGGCTGCTACCTTATCACCATCCTTGGACCCACCTGTATAGAAAGGAGCATAAACCTTAATTGTAGTCCCTGTATGTGACTTCCTATTGCTTGATAGACTATCTGAAATGGAGCAATTAACCAAGGTGGAGTTGTGGCCATTATGAAACTCCGCAATACTGTCGTGGCGGATACAAGCGTTGACATAAGGGTTTGAATGCGGCTTTGCCTCGTACAAATGCTCAAAATAAGGACTAAATACGGGGCGGTGAGCCGGATGGTATGGCAAAGATGCTATTTTAATAGCATACTGTAGTGAAAGTCTGTCACGTCTGTCGTACAATGGGGGTTCGTTAGCCTCGACGTACAGACTTTCAACTTTCGAAAAGCGCATAAACTGATTCTAAGTCTTGGTTGTGTATGGTGTCAAGCTCTTTGAGGTAGGACGGACCAGCTGAACCATACACCCGGAACCCATGTACCAACTGATAATGTCCAAACCGACGCATAATGTCCAAACATCTTTATCAACGCATAATGTCCTAACTTCCAACACATTTTTGTCCAAAACAACTCATAATGTCCAAATCGACGCTAACGCATATTGTCCGAACTTTTTGATGCATAATGTCCAACCATTTTTTTAACGCATAATGTCCAACCATTTTGACACATGCCAATAATGTCCATACTTATGTCCAAGGCTGATTTCATTGTTTCACCCTTGTTCCACGAATTTTGAAAATCAGGAAGTTCCTTCCTATGAAGGTTGGAGGTTTATTGGGGGACCCCATTCGTGAAATCATGCATGTTTGGTCTTTCAGCCCAGGTGTGGTTTAGTTTCTTGGATCCATTTGATTAAGCATCATCTAGAACCGTGCTAGAATCTATCAAAATGGGATAAAGACGTACTTTCAAATCACTCTTTATTGACTATCAGACTCATTTTAATCAAAGGAACTAGATGAGAACGTACAAAAATATTTCAAAAGTATACTGCCTAGAGAAATCCGTAAAATTATTACATGATAAATACCCGAAGTAGCACCAGAGTTCAGTGAACACATGTCTCGCCCGGCGTGTGTATTTTGAGTTATGTATATACTGTACCTACACACCAAATTTGATCGCAAAATTCATTACAGTTACTGAGAAATGCACTTGATATAATAAGGTGTACCCCCTATACACTACCCACACATCAAATCTGATGAAAAAACTCCTTCTGGTTACTGAGATATTGACCCATGTTGTCGCCAGAAAAGCAATATCACCTTGCGGTCGAGACAAAAATATTTAATTAGGCAATCAGTCTAATGATTGAAACGGGAAGAAATTGGAATCCAGTGAATCGTTTGGGTATTCATTTATCTAATTTTGTTGACAATAACAATTTCATGCTATACCTGAGGCAGATGCAAAAGGACGGCAATTATGGTGACCACATAACTTTGCAGAGGGTGTCCGAAATGTATAATATTCAAATTATTGTGTATTCTACTTTAGGGCCTCAGGCCACACAGGTTATATCACCAACTGGTCGATATGAGCATGATTTGCCACATTTGTACCTTGGACATCTTGCAGAAGGCCATGGGGACCATTACGTCAGCCTTGAGTCACTGGACAATGATATTTGGTTGGAAAGTGAAGGTGACATGTGGTTGGAAAGGGTATGTGATTTGGGGTTTGATATTGATCAGGACAGTGATATGGGATTGGAAAAGGATGGTGATGTAGGATTGGAAATGGTGACGTGGGGTTTGAACAGGACATTGATGAGTGGTTGGAAATTGAACAGGGCAGTGATGTGGGGTTGGAAAACGATGATGATGTTTGTTTGGAAAGAAATGGTGACGTGGGGTTTGAACAGGACATTGATGTGGGGTTTGATATTGATCAGGACAGTGATGTGGGGTTGGAAAACGATGGTGATGTTTGTTTAGAAAGAAATGGTGACGTGGGGTTTGATATTGAACAGGACAGTGATGTGGGGTTGGAAATTGAACAGGGCAGTGATGTGGGGTTGGAAAACGATGATGATGTGGGGTTGGAAAACGATGGTGATGTTTGTTTAGAAGTAAATGGTAACGTGGGGTTTGAACAGGACATTGATGAGTGGTTGGAAATTGAACAGGACAGTGATGTGGGGTTGGAAAACGATGGTGATGTCTGTTTGGAAAGAAATGGTGACGTGGGGTTTGAACAGTACGGTGAAGTGGGGTTGGAAATTGAACAGGATGGTGATGTGGGGTTTGAAAACGATAGTGATTTGAAGTTGAAAGGAGATGGTGGTGTGGGGATTGATGCAGACGACAATAACAACTTTCCAGAATTGTAACCTCCCGAAATTCGGCGTATGATAGTAAGGGACATTATGCGTCAAAAAGTTTGGACATTATGCGTCAAAAAGTTTGGACATTATGCGTCGATTTGGACATTATGAGTTGTTTTGGACAAAATTGTGATGAAAGTTAGGACATTATGCGTTGGTCTGGACATTATCAGCTCGATATAATCGGAGGAGGACCTTACGGTCAGCTCCCCAGTCAGTGTTGGATAAGACTCTCAGTATGTCGAGAGCTTTCAGTAATTTGTTCTTGAGGATTTTAATGTGTGGACGAAAAGATAGCTTGCTGTCAAATGTAAGACCAAGAAATTTAAATTCCTGTACAACAGGAACGACAGCATTGTCCAAACGTAGCACTGGGTCAAGGTGCAGACCTCTTCTTTTACAGAAATGCATGCAGACGGTCTTGGATTTTGAAAATTGAAATCCATTGTCAGTTGCCCATTGCTGTAGATTGTTTAAGCAAAGCTGCAACTGACGCTCGATCGACTGTATGTTTGTAGAACTGTAACATATCTGTAGGTCATCAGCATACAGAGAGCCATCAACACCAACCCCCCCCCCCCCGAAGTCAAAGAAATCGCGAAAAATGCCATATCTCCAAGAAGTGTCATATGCCTTCTCCAA
This sequence comes from Nipponacmea schrenckii, assembly GCA_030562195.1. Classification (NCBI taxonomy): domain Eukaryota; kingdom Metazoa; phylum Mollusca; class Gastropoda; family Lottiidae; genus Nipponacmea; species Nipponacmea schrenckii. The sequence goes on from JAUJPP010000011.1 coordinate 2,899,643, forward strand.
ATCTAAAAATATGACTACGATTCAAATCTAACGAGATGGTCAAGAGTGCTCCTTTGGGACCGAAATCCACATTGGAGGTAAGTAAGTAGATTGTTTGTGTTCTTTACGGAATATGTAGGCAATTCGTCATTAAAGATACACAGATCGTTGTCATACATGAAGTCAGCTATTAATTTTCCTCTGCTATTATCATCAGGACTACTTCAGAAAGAATGATGACCATTGAAATCTCCAAGCAAAATACAAGAAGATGGAAGCTGGGGTTTAGATTCTAGTTAGGAGGCAAGTAGATGGAACAGAGGGTACGTGGAGTGTTACTCTCACAGCAATTACCTGCAGAGGAGAATTGGGTGTGATTTCGGACTGGGTAACGTTTCTATTGACAATAATAGAAACACCACCCGAGACCTTATTATCACAAGTGCCGCGAAAACAAAGTGTTTGAATGGCACTAAATTTAAATCCTTTGGCTTGAGGAATGTCTCTTGGAGACAAATAGCCAACGGATTATATCAGCTGAACTTCATTAAAATTATGACTTAAACCTCGACAATTCCATTGTATATTATTTTTTTGCGTCATTGTCAGGCTGGTTTAACTGGACTACGAGGGTTGCGGTTAGGGTGTTGAGAACTTCCGCAACAGCCTCCATATCCATACTGTCAGATATGGCAGACTTTAAAAGATCCCTCCCTCCCTTTTTGGAGGAAGAGGATCCATGCCTATTTGTAGACTTGTCATTATGGGGAAGACTTTCACTACGTTTTGCCCTGGACTGTTTACCAGTCCCTTTTGGCTGAACGTCTTTAGATGGCTGACTTACACTACTATCATCAGTACTTGACCTTTCAGTCTGGGGCGCCTGAGTTGCTGATGATGTAGATGCAGTTGCCTCAGGAGTACATGGTAATAAGGCTAAAGACGGAGTTGGTACTCGCTTCAGCCAGGTAATGTCGGTCTGTCATTCTATTGATCTAGTAGTAGAAGATTTAACGATATTAGCAAAAGTCTTTCCAGAAGGGGCTTCCCCTTCTACAGCCTTCCACGCTTCGGGATAGGAGAACTTGGTTTCCACATTTACCTTTTGAATGTGCTTTTCCAATTACAGTTGCAACAGCAAGGAGTATCACTACAATCCTTGCTGTCGTGCCCGTACTTGTCACAACGTGCACATCCAAACGAACTTTTGCAAGTCCGAGTTCCGTGCTCGAAGCGCAAGGTTTTATCGAACAACAGCACTAATCTGAAAATGACACAATACACGTGCACGGGTAGTTTGGATAAGAAAAAAAATGAATGTATTTTCAAGGGAGATAACAAAACTAAAAAATTATATAGGTCACCGAAACATTAAAGCATAGCAAAAAGAAACATTTAAATAATTTGAAAACTAAGGTTGCGAGTATGGAAGACAATCCCTGCCAAAATTAATCATTCTTAATGCTTAATTCGGTGTCAAAGATTAGTACAGTAAAATCAACATTTGTACGCTTAATTTGACATTTGTACGAACTAATAATGCACACTTCATAACGCCGAATGAAGTTTACCGAACAAATGTTGAAAAACATTTCTCGCATTTCATGAGGACGATATCATTATGACAAGTGGCGCTGCAATCGCTGACTTTATATGATACAGACTATAGATGAAACCGAAAGTTAAACTTCCGGATTAAGTAGTTCATGATGGAGTTGAATTTGGTTAGTTCCATGAAAAGACTTTTACATGAGAAAATGACAAAAATTATTCATAATTTAGAAAATTACCAGCCAAATAATCAAACATTGTCAACAGATATAGACGTCACCATGGTTTTGTTGAGCCAGTTGTCTGAAATACTGGAAGAAACGGAATCGACTTCGAGTATTAATAATGTGGATAGTTTACATCTGGAT